>APFE030406230.1:134218-182984 GCA_000404065.3 Pinus taeda
GAAGTTTATGTGAAGACATGCAACAATTATCCCTTTGATTGAGGAAGTTATCCCTTAATTAAGGAGATCAGGATGAGTTGTATTTTGAGTTGTAATTAGTTAGCTCAGTTAACTGAATTAAATCCAGTTCGTTTAGTTCCAACAATTTGTGGAACTGATTGTGAGATCAGTTAGTCAACGCATGCATGCATGCAACTACTGTACTTCATATAAATTAATATTCTCTCATAAATAACTCATGCATGTCAGTTGAGACAGAGACCCAGTTGAGATCAAAGGATGGGACAGTGTACTATCAGTTGCAGGAATATTCCCATGAGGATATCTCTTGCATGTAGAAGGAATTCCATCCTTGAGGATTGCGTAGTTATTTCAAAGGTATGAGCAGTGTGTGAGGAATTATTACACACAAGTGGCAGCTTGAGGACCCAGGGGAAAATGCACAAGGAAATAAGAGGCTTGGAGGACTGAAGGAAGGCATATGTGTTGTCTATTTTGTCTATGAGTAGTAGTGAGGGATTGTACTAAGAACTAGATAGCTTGTGAAATGAAGCTTTGTGTAATCCTCAGATATTTCCACTTGTATGATAATACAAATAGCGTATTTTTTAGCTAAGGCTTTCCCAGAGTATTCTTATGTGTTCATGTGTGATTGATTTCTTCTTCATCTGTTATATGTGTTCTATTTGATCTTGCTCAAAATCCATTAAGCTTCCGCAAGTTTGTTTGTAGAGTAGATCAAGTATTTTGCTTTATTTACATTGCATTATCAGGTGATCTACAGTGAGAATTTCTACAAGGAAGGCCACACACTTCCGCGAGGGGACACCTGCGCCATGTAGCATCTTGAATTCCATACGCATCAGCTTCAGGTAATTGTTGTTGTAACAGGTTGGGTGACAACCAAGGTGGAAGTGTTCATCTTTGTTGTGGTGACGATGGAGCTGGTAAATGGGCGTAAGGTTGTTGACCTTGATGTGCTCGGAGAAGAGTACTACCAATTTTAAGCATTTGAAGGTGAAGGAGAAGCTCAATCTAGATGGTCGCTTCTCTAATGAATGGACCGATGGGCTTCTTGGTATCAGTTGCACAAATGTGGAGGTGTTGAAGGCAGTTTGCGCCCTTGAAAAATTGTGCAAGTGTAGAGAGGATGTCCAATGCGCTTCAAAGGCAAGATACTTATGCAAACCTAGCAGAATTAGGAAAATCTAGTTTACTCATATTATGTGTTGGTTTTTTTGCATTAATGCATAAAATCATAGTCATTTTTAGATCATGGCTTGTGCTTTTATTTCATATTGTTTTGAAGGAGAATATGTCTCAGAAATTTGTATACATATTGAGATTCACAACCGAAATATGAAGTCATTTTGTTAGAATTTGTGACTCTAACTGATGACAGGTAAAGTATAGAGATCCAAGACCAATATATCCAAGACTCAAAAGTACAAAGTCTATGATTGAAATATTCAAATGAGAAAGTAGTGGTCTGTTCCAGCATATGAATGGTGTGGTATATCCAACATGAGTGGCAAAAGATCCAAGGACATCACAATGAATGTTTGTGTGGGTTAGTGTGAGTTTGCGGGATAGACTCACTAGCATGTTGTATTATGAGTCACACATTTTATTAGTAAGCGAGTCTAAGATGTTTTGTAGTGGTCTTTTTAATGTATGTACCCGATAACTCCAAAAGTTGGAGTTATGTTGTAAGTCTTGTAAGGCATGTGTACCCCCATAAAGTTCGTGGTAATCTTAAAACCACTTTGTACTTGCAGTGTCGGTTTGTGGTAAGCCGAAAACCACATGTGAAAGTGAAGTGGACATGGATTCCTATAGGCATGGTTTAGGGTTAGCCGAGAAAACCTTCAGTCTGGTTGAGTCGGGTCTTTGGTGAACCTTAGTGGTTGGAGTGCCCTAGTTGCAAGTTTGTAGCCTAGAGTGGCTGGAGTGCCCTGCTGGCAAGTTTGTGGCCCAAAGTGGTTGGAGTGCCTTAGTGGCAGATTTGTGGCCCAGAGTGGCTGGAGAGCCTTGGTGGCTGTGTTGAGCCTTCGTGGCTGAGTTGAGCCTTGGTGGCTTAGTTGAGCCTTGGTGGCTGTGTTGAGCCTTGGTGGATGAGTTGAGGCGTGGTGGCTGAGAGCCCTTGGTGGCATGGTTGAAGGTGTTCTGATACAACTGAGAGCATGGTTACAGGTAATCTGATAAAACCCATGATTATGATATGGGATGGGGATTTACAGGTATAGGTACATGTATGTAGTTAAAATGGTTGACATAACCATGTATGCGAAGGACATCCTACAAGACTGGTAGTTGTAGCGGTTGGCACCCATGCATTCCAGTGGATGGTTGCTCCTTTATATGGACACCGGCTTATCCTTTTGTTATGTTTGACCACAACTAGACTTTGTAGATTGGTATTGAGACAAGTAGTCATTAAGGGGGTCTGTTGGAAAATGTAATTCCTACTTGTCTCAGTTGTGACTTTCTATGTAAAGGAGTATGTTCCTATTCCTTAGGGTTGTTATATCTAGATGTTCCTAGATTGGTGTGCGGTTGAGATATTCTCTCAACCAAGTGATTGTGTGTCCAAGGTAGTTTCCTTATCTTGAGACAACACTTTATATATTTATTTGTAAGATTAATGTGAATATAGATTTCCTTATGAAATTTACATAATATTATTGGAAAGCATTGTAATTTTTTGTTTTAATTTTGAAAATATTTTCCTCTAATTTATTTTAATTAATTAATTAAAAATATAATTACATTTAATTAAAGAAAATTTAATTATATATAAAGGTGGCATTGAGTTATTATAAGTGTGGATAAATTCTTGGTTGTAGGTATGAATAAAAGAGTTCTGAGAAAAAAATGTATTGAAACGCTGTGAGGTAGAGAAATGCCTAGCTGTGGATATGAATAAAACAGTTATGATAAAAAAGATGTGTTGAGATGCTCTAGGGCATGAATGAAAAGATGTCATCACATGTAATTTAAAAAAGCTTAATTCTATATAAAAAGTGAAATTTAATAACTACGATGATGATATAAAGAAAGTGCAGATAAATTATTCGCTCAAGATTAATGGATTAAAGAAAATATAAGAAAAAAATATAAGAAAATATGTGGAAGATGATATGTGGTGCAAGAACATAAACAGAAATACATTGTATACTTTATTAAATCAAACCACACTAAAACTTGGCTTTCCAATTGATGTACATGGCTATTTATTTTGGAGGAAGAAATTTACGGAATTTCCTGAAAATTTCTTCCTAGATATTTGGAGGAAGTTGGAAGTAATCCTCTCAATTTTAAGAATCTATCCTAACTATCTAATCTCTAGCAAATTCTAGAATTATTCATAAAATCTAGAAAATTCTAAATTTTCCCAATTAAATAATTACATAAAATAAAAATATGAGATGCTCCTACATCAATATGGGGTATGAATTTAATAAAAAAAGAATTCCAAAGTTTTCCTTTTATTCCATTCATAGTTAAAAGTTTCCTTCCTCTTATGTGACTACCTAGTAAAACTCGTTTATATGGATTTTTTCACAATGTTCACCAAGTAGAGCATGTCCCTAGAAATTTGAGCCCACCACGGCCAAAAACTATTGGGAGCTTTTAACGTTTTTCTTTAAATTTAATAATGAAAAGTTTAAGCAGTTGTCTATAATGAGACTTTTTGAAAGTCTTTCCGGTGGGTTTTTCCGGTCAAAATCAGGCAGCAATTTATTGGAATCACAAGTTTGATAGCTAGTTTCTGTGCAATCAAAGTGTCCCAGGGGTTTTTCAGGGTGCTGAATCCAAATATGCAGTTAAAAAACCATTTTAACGGCAACAAATCAAGATTTAACCTCAATTTCTTCCGCCGGATTCCGTCACCGGAATCTCCAAACAGTCGCATTATAGACAACTCCAAAGTTTAATAAGATCATGGATTTTTACCATTTAAAATGTGCTTTTGGAGGTATAGATGAATTCAACATTCTAAAAAAAGTTTGGAATACTAGATAAAATTTTATGGATAAAATGTTTGAAGTAGTCAAATTATTTTACATTTTGGTTATTTTTTAGGTATATTTTTTTTTGTCAATTTTCCCTCAACGCCAATAATTTTTTCTGGGATTTACAAGTTTTAGTTATATACTCTATATAGCATTAAAAAATACAATTTAAGCAATAAAAATTATATATAGAGAGAAAGAAGCAATGTCTTTTCCCAAATTTTGCATTGTAAAAGAGGTTTGCACTTTAGGAGATTTGGTCCCTCTAGAACCATGTTGAATCATTTCTAAAGCTAAATATATACGTATAGGAAAGTGAGAAAAATTTCTTGACCATAAACTTTGAATGGAATAAAAGAAAATTTGAAATCTTGGATTCATACCCCAAATCAGCACATCATCCTTTAAATATATACTTTTAATTAATTTATTTCCACAACACAACACATCTTTGTTTTCCATATTGGCTTTTATTCAATTCCTACCCCACAACATCTCAATATATCTCAAAAGATTTTTTGTTTTTTTAGATCTGCTTTTTATGCCATCCATGGCCTTAAAAATTTTCACTTTCTTTATACTATTATAATTAGGATCACTATACCACTTTTTATATATAATTGAATTTTTTTTACTACTTTGAATTTAAACATATTAGGAATATAATTAAATAATAACTACCAACATCTTTTAATACATCTTTTAATTTGACCATATCATAAATATAATTACATATTAAAATTGCAAAATGGAAAAAGATATTTTTATAATCGAGTAACAACACAGAAATCCAACCATGCTTCTCACTAATTAATGGGACATACCCACAGTTTTTTGACACTTACTTTCCATCCAGTTGTACAAATCACGCCACAATGGACATTGACTTTGAAAATGCAACAACCAATATTAAATTCTTATGTCCCCACTCCCCATTCCCGCAATCTGACAAACGTTTTTTTCACACTTTCTTATACCACCAATTTGTCACGCTGCCTAGTTTTACAGATCACACCACAACGGACATGAACTTTGAAAATGCAGCAACCAGTTTTAAATCCTTACGTCCCCACTCCCCATTCCCACAATCTGACAAACGTCTTTTTCACACTTTCTTATACCACCAGTTTTTCACACTTACTTTCTATCTAGTTGTACAAATCACGCCACAATGGACATGGACTTTGAAAATGCAGCAACCAGTATTAAATTCTTACGTCCCCACTCCCCATTGCAACAATCCAACAAAAGTCTTTTTCGCACTTTCTTATACCACCAGTTTTTCACGCTTACTTTCCATCTAGTTGTACAAATACTTCCATCCAGTTGTACAAATCATGCTACAAAGGACATGAACTTTGAAAATGCAGCAACCAGTATTAAATTCTTAAGTCCCCACTCCCCATTCCAACAATCCGACAAACGTCTTTTTCACACTTTCTTATACCACCAATTTTTCACGCTTACTTTCCATCCAGTTGTACAAATCACACCACAACGGACACGAACTTTGAAAATGCAGCAACCAATATTAAATTTTTCCATCCAGTTGTACAAATCACACCACAACGGACACGAACTTTGAAAATGCAGCAACCAATATTAAATTCTTACGTCCCCACCCCCCATTCCTACAATCTCACAAACGTCTTTTTCACACTTTCTTTAATTTCCCGCTGATTTCCCGCAACAAATATACAACATATTATAAAGCATTAAATGAACGGCGGTTGTATATACCCACCGTTGGATTTTGCGATGGCCAAAATCAAATAGTAAGCGTATACATATTTTTATTTTTTTTTAATTCAATTATTTCTTGTAAACGACTACATAATACAACTAGAAATATTTAATTCATAAATGCCCACTCCCCATTTACACTTTCACGAGGCCACGCCTTTTCCCACTTTTTTCCCACTTTCTTTAATTTCCCGTTGTTCATGATTTGTGCCCATTCCCCATATACACTTTCTTTCCTCTCATAACTTCATGGTGCATGTTCAGAGGAAAATCGCTATGCCGACTTTTTTGTGGTGTGGATCGCTATGCTACTTCTTCCTATATCATAATGAAAACTTATTGCCACTTTCCACGTACAATTAATCCATAGTCAAAATCAAATGACAACATAAAAATCTAACGACTCTTCCCAGTAATAATCGATCGGCTCGTTTTGAAATTTTACGGTCGTTTTTCTATCCAGCATGCAACAGCGTTGAAAGTTCAGCAGCAAAGAATTACAAGTCCGAGAAAAGACAGGAGACCAATAGCTATAGACAGCTGGACTCCATGTGAAAAGTGGCCCCCAGTTGTCACTATTTTATCGGAAAATATAATGAAATCTCAAAGGGGAAAATCTAGCCATTCTTTCTTCGTAATTGATCGGTCATTACGAAGAAAATCTATGATGAGTGTAAAATAATGCTTCTCAATTATGGTGAATTATGGTGCGAGAGATGTAATGAAAATTTAAAAAACTCAGAAATATGAATGAGATGGGTGATAGATTTTGGTTTTATAAATATCAATTTAAATTAGAGAGTAAATTTTATTTATGGAAAAAAAGATAATTTAAAAGATTATGAAAAATGAAAGCTTAAAAATATATTTTTTGAATATAATATGTGTAATTATATTTTAATATTAATATGTTATATTTTTGAATATGTATGTTGTTAAAATGAGTTGTTTTATAAAAGGTATAGAGTATTTAGTTACCCTTTTATTATTTGTATGAAAATATTTAGATATTGTTAATCAAAATATTGTTATAAATTTAGTACAAATTTCATATATTTTTAGAAATTTAGGAAAATCTTAAATATTTTTAGAAGAGATTAATATGAAACAATTCTAAATTATTCTAATTTATGTAAAATCTATTTAATGATGAGAAGGATATGCAATGCCTGAACCAAAAGATCTAAGCATATAAAGATGACTTAAGCCTCTTCACATAGTGTAGAGATGGCTTAAGCCTCTTCACATAGTGTAGAGCTTCAAACCGCAAATAGTACTTTGAATTTCAGATCATGAAGAGTTTGAAGGAGAATTTAAGTGAGGTTTGGATAAAAGCATTAAAGAATTTTTCATATTGTTGTTGAGTCGTTGTCATTGTTAGCTAGTCGAGTAGTAGCCACCACTGCTAGCCATTGGCGTTACCATCGTGAACCCTTGCAATATGTTTGCAGTGGTTTTTCTAAGGTTGTGACCGGTGACAGTTTGCAGAGTTGTTATGGTGTCATTATAGTTGTTGTTGTTATAACTCTCTGCCATAAATCTAGTTCGTTGACAAAGGCATTGAGCCACTGTGCATAAATGTGTGTGAGAAACAAGTTTGGATAAGGTGTTGTGGAGAAAGTCTTTGCAGAGAAAATTATAGTCAAAACATGATTAAAAGCCACTTATTTATTTAACAAGTGTGATAGTTGCATAACAGCATAGTCCCTGCCTCTTTTGAAAGTTATTGAAATGTATCCTTTGTCATTATTCGTAATCGGCTACGACATATACTGGTTATCAAGCCCTCTGCACCTTCTTTATTTGTTTACAATTTATTCAATGCTTAAGAGTAAATGCTATTAAACAAGTAACAATGTAGCCATTTAAACCTTTTAATTACACTAAGTTGGAAATAGCCACTATGGCAAGCATACTGTGCAGAATGATGACGTGACACTTGAAAATAGGGACACATATAGTTGCAATACACGATGTATGCAAACTAATTTGCGTAAAATAGGTGACAAGTGGTAGTATATACCTTGAGGCGTCATGTGGAGTACAAAAGCTTGTACAATTTGTTTATTGTTTACAATTTATTCAATGCCTGAGAGTAAATGCTATTAAATAGTTGAATGATGTAGCCCTTTACACCTTTTAATAAAGTTGAATTGGCAATAGTCATTGTGGCAAGCATAATGTGCAAAATGATGGCATGACACTCGAAAACATCGACACATGACAATTGCAATACATGATTTATGCACACTGATTTTGGGAAAATAGGTGGCATGTGGCAGTACAGACCATGAGGTGTGACATGGAGTGCAAAAACCACGTCACACTCAAGTCATGTATCCATAGTGTATCATTTAGAAGTCATGATTATGCGTTCTCCCTAAAACTTTGCTCTCTGATGAGAATTCTACTGTGAATTGTTGGCAATTTGATTTTGTGAATCGACACAAAATACAAACAATTTCCATAATACTCAGCTTTCTGAATTTCCCATTCTATGTGATTTTAGAAGCTTTGTTACCAAAATTCAACCATTGTTCTAGTTCTATAAAGTTCCAACTAAAGTTCTACCTTGGTTATTAAAAACTCTGGTAAGATGCATTTTATTGGAACTGTGAGGAGGGAACCATGAATACGGATCCTTTCTAGTTGACACATGTCGTTGTGGCATGGGCTAGAACAACTCATCATAGGGACACACCATTTTAAATGAAATTCACATATACACTCAACAAGATTGCATTGGAGAAACATTAATGTTAATCATTAACACAGGTAATTAAGAGTAATCAAATTTAGTGTAGTTAACATGTACGTTGGGTGTCAGTTCACATTTAAATGAAATTAACCATCATATTTTTTCAACAAAGATTTGACTATCAACCATCTTTACAGCTCTTAATAATACGTGCTATCAAAATCCTAAGCATTTGTATCAGAGAAATTATGAAATGATCTTGTATTTACTGGTTATTATTTTTTCATAATGTAGAGTTCTATTGACGGTGCTGGACCCGCCAACATTCAGGGGATCTCCCTGGTATCAAGTCCCAACTAGACCTCACATTGTTTGGTGTAGGAGTCCTATCCGATACGATGACACGGTTGCCATTATCTTAAACATTTTCCTTAGCTCTTGTTGTTCAATGCATGAGAGTGTTATGCTTGTATCTACAAAAGTGAGGTGAGTATGCCCAATGAGTGCATAATGTAACTTGTTTCTAGGTTCTCTTACTATAAAGGAGAGAGTAAAAGTGAGCCTCTAGATGAGAGGTAGTAGTACCACCTAGGGAGAGACACACGCGAAACAACAAGGGTCTGACCAACATCTAGTGAAGTAGTCCACAGGAGATGCGGAAGTTGTTAAAACCAAAGTGCAAGGGAAAACACGTACACCATCCAGCAGAGTAGTCCACACGGAGGTGCTAGTTGTTATAACCAAGAAAACGAGAATGGTTTGTCTAATGTCCTACGGAGTAGTCCACACGAACGAGACAATAGTGATAAATGAAACAACAAATCTTCAACAATGTAAGTACTAAAATAACCAAAGTAGTTCAACTATCTTAGTACAGGTTAAGAAAACATGCATTACAAATGTTTAAAGAGTAGTCTTACAAACATCTACAAAAACATGCGTGAAAACGTGCTAACCTAAAACAAGCTTCTGAATTAAGCAAAAGTCCCAAGACACATTTGTACACCACACATCACTAGTCCCATTAGTGGGACATTGGAGCCACTCCTCCCTCCTCAAAGAACGGACTACAGACTCTCAAGGCTGTGGGAGGAGCTAAGGTGAAAATTCCTTGCTCATACAATGGGAGGGGTACATATAGCCAAGGGTGATGCTTGACCCTTGTGACTCTTAGACTACCCTCGTGATTGTTCAACTTCCGATGACTTTTCAACTGACATGACTCTTCGACTTCTGTGTGTGTCCATTGGACTTCACTTTACATTACATTTAGTTACAACAGATATGGCCCATAATGGTGATGTGGCTAAGACAGCTCATGACACAACTCGACATGACACTATTGACACGTATTGGCTAACTATGGTGTCCAAGTCAAGTTGTTGCGCTGCTGGGTGATGGATGTACTCTTGCTGTGCTTTGTATTCTCCTTAGCATGGCATAGTTCTATGGGGTCTTCGATGGTCTTGGTCTTGCTTGATGGTTCAATGCCTGCTGAAAATGGAAGCATTACATTTTGGGGAAGGAAATGGTCATCCACACAGACCACCGACCCCTGCAGTTCATACAGACCCAAGGGAAATTGCAAAATGATTGCCATCAGAAGGGGTCCATGTACCTACAACAGTTCGATTTGAATATCAAGTATAATAAGGGAAGCACCAATAATGTTGCAGATTGCCTCAGTCGACCACCGATCATGGCGTTAACCACTGTGCTCAAATCTTGTGGGCACGAGACTTCTGGTTGGCCACTTCTCTACAAAAGTGACCCAGAAGTCGGCCACAGATACTAGACAATCTTGGAGGGTTAGCATGTTCCAGATTTCCACCTCCAAGATGCCCTGTTATGCCACTTGGGTCACCTTTTTGTTCCTTCAAGCGAGCGTCCCAAGATGATTTGGGAAGCACACTACAGTCGTGCTGCTGGGCATTTCAAGGTCGACAAATCGGTGGCAGTACTGCAGAAGTATTTATATTGGCCGAATCCTCGATAGGATGTTGGGAAGTACATCAGATCATGCACTGCTTGTGTCATTGCCAAATCAACCATCAAGAAGCAAGGCCTCTATACCTCGCTGCCTACCCCTAGTCGACCTTGGGAATCCATCTCCATGGATTACATGTCAGGCCTTCGTTCCACTAAGCATGGAAACAACTGTGTTTTTGTGGTCGTCGACAGGTTCTCGAAGATGGCCACTATGCCGGCCTGTAAGAAGAATATCACAGCAAAAGCCATTGCTAAACTTTTCTTTGAACGAGTGTGGGTACACTTTTAGATCCCACAGTCTATCATCTCATATCGGGACAGTAGGTTCCTCAGTACATTTTGGTCCAGTCAATCATCGATGCTGGACACCAAAATCACTAAGTCCACAACCTTCCATCCTCAAAATGATGGTCAGACAGAGGTTGTCAACAGGATGATCGTACACATTCTGCATGTGTACAACTCAAAGCATCCACACACATGGGACGAGAGCCTCCCCTTTGTTCAGCACAGCTACAACGGACTCTCCACAACTCGACTAGCCACAACCCCTTTTAGGTGGGCTTGGGATTATAGTCACTATGTCCCATTGATGTGGCCATGCCATTTGCAGCTACTCACCCAGATTCAGCTCATGTCTAGTCTAAAACAGGTAAGGCAAACAGCTTCATTGAGCACATCCAACATATTCGCCAATAGGTCCATGACATTCTAGAGAAATCAAATGCCAAGTACAAGCAGCGACATGATCAACATCGAGTGCCACACAAGTTTTAGGTGGGCGACAAAGTCTGGTTGCATTTGCAAAAGGAACGCCTTACCAGAGCTTATCAGAAACTCAGACCACTCCGATATGGTCCTTACACTATTACCAAGGTTGTGGGAGATAATGCATTTGAGCTCAACATTCCCCCATTCCTTGGTCTGCTCCTAGTGTTCAATGTGGACCGCCTTCAGCCATACTTTCCAGCATTACTAGACACATCCGACATTGTAGAATAGCTTACACCCACAAAGTTAAATCCAGATTGCATGGAACAAGTTGCAACTAATTGGATCATGGACACACAGATCAAGCACACTCGCCAGTAGAATGTCCAACTGTATCGAGTTTTCAAAGTAGGCCAACTCCTTCACCAGGGCAAGTGGGTCACCAGGGACCAAGTTCAACAGAAGTTTCCTCATCTCATGGCGGAACTCAATGCAATGGGGACCATTGCTTCCTAAGGGGGTAGGAATGATCCAGGTGGATATTGGTGGCCACCCACCAATTCCACTTGGACCCCCACCATTTCTTCTTTCAATTTTTCATTTTCCTTAATTGTAGCACAATTTACCATTTTTAGTAGTTTTTCGGATCCTAAACTTCCAAAGTCGTTTTGAGGCCCTAAAAGACGTTTTTTTGGAAATCTATCGCTAGCGATTTTCAGCAGAGGTTGTGAAGCAGTTGGGCCTACCAACTACACCACACCCATAGCCGTACAATATCGGGTGGCTTCACCAAGGACGAGATCTCTGAGTTTGCCAGCAGTGTTGCCTCCCCTACAGCATCAAGTCCTTCACCGACGAGGTATTGTGTGATGTTGCACCTCTGGATGTTTGTGATGTACTATTTGGCCAGCCATACTTGTGGAGGCGATATGTTGTGTATGAGTCAAGGCCTCACACTGTTATTATTGCTTTGGGTAGTTCATTATACAGGATATCGGAGGTAGCCCCACCTACCGCCACCTCTTTGATCTCTGCTATGAAATGCAGCAAGATCGTCCCCCAGACTAGGAAATTCATTTTTTGTATGGTTCAGTCCCAAAATAAGGGGAAGACCGTAGCCACATCCATGACCCCCGCGAAAGGTTCCTCCACGTGGCAGCAGTAGCAAAGGGATATGGTCGTGACAGAACACAGGAACAACTTCTCCTCACCCACAGGGGTACCACACAAGTTTCAGATGGGTGACAAAGTTAGGTTGCATTGGAAGAAAGAACGCATTAAAAGAGCCCATCAGAAGCTCAGACCACTCTGACATGGTCCTTATAGTATTAGCAAGGCTGTGGGAAATAATTCTTTGGAGCACAGTATTCTCTCAATCCTTCGCCTGCACCGAGTGTTCAATGTGGACCATCGTCGACCATGCCTCCCACCATTACTAGACACATCTGAGATTGCAGAACAGCTCACTAGGGACCAAGTTCAGCAGATGGAGGAACTCAACGCAATGGGGACCATTGCTTCCTAAGGAGGGAGGAATGATCCAAGTTGATGTTGGTGGCCACCCACCTATCCCACGTGGACCCCCACAATTGTCTCTTTCAATTTTTCTGTTTCCTTAATTGTAGCATAGTTTACTATTTTAGCAGTTTTTCGGGTCCTAAACTTCCGGAGTCGTTTTGAGGCCCTAAACGACATTTTTTTGGAAATCTACGTGGTTTTCTATCTAAAATCATTTTTTCTGTCATAGTCCTCGGAGAGATCTTTCCAATGGGCTATCATGCACGTCAAACAAGATAATATGAACAAGTCGCGAACCCGAGAAGTTGGTTTTCCAACTCACCCCAACGGGGCCCATAAACTCTTGGTGTTACATCTCCTCGGGTTAGGTTTTTGGTTGTTTAGGGTTTGCTCTTGTTGTTCAATTTCTTGCTCTGAGTCGGCGAGCTCTTCTTCTTCCTCTTGCACATGTACTACTTCAACTACTAATCTGCAAAGACTGTGACCCTTTATGGTGTGAACTAGCTTGATGTCAAGATCATATTCTTGCAGTCCAGTCATCTAGTTTTGACCCAGGTGGATATTGGTGGCAACCTGCCTATTCCACTTGGACCCCCAACACTATCTCTTCAGTTTTTTTGTTTCCTTAATCGTAGCATAGTTTACTATTTTTGGCATTTTTTTGGGTCCTGAACTTCCGAAGTCATTTTGAGGCCCTAAACGACATTTCTAGGGAAAACAAAGAGACTGAAAACGTCCCAAAATCACATTCAAGTTTATATTTGGCCTTCTCTTCGAGATCTTCAAAACAAGGTATTATGATAGCCAAACAGAGATCGTATGCCAGAGATACGACCCCGGGAAGTTGATGTAGCAATTTACCCAAACATGGCCCACAGTTTTGGCGTTTCATCTCCTTTTGGATGTTTAGGGTTTTCCATTGTTTCTCAATAATAAATAAGCCTTTGAGCCTCATTGTAACATAGTTCAAAGACATGTAGCCGCCACATCTCTTCCCAGAGATAAGCTACCATCGCTCGAGCTATCTTATTTCCATTATGTTTGTAAGCATAGTTCAATATTTTTCTATCAATGAAATGAAGTGTTTTTCTGCTGCATCTCTATATTTATGATTATATTTGTAATTTGTTGCATTCATGTTTAAGTTTGGGTCAAGTTCGCCCGCCTCTCACCTAGCTCTTGTTGAACAAGCAGTGATATGACTGTTGGGTGTGGCACAAAGACAATGCAGTGATTTTTCAAGAGGTAGGGTCTGAAAGTTTTAACCACCTTGTATACAACGTATGCTTGTTTTTCAATTCAAGTCCTTAGAAGCTCGCGCTCATGAAAGAGATGGGTCGTTCATTGTTCATCTTGTCTTTCTGAGTGAGCACAACAGCGAGTGAAGTATTGGAAGCAAACGTGTAGAGAAAGAACTATTTGTTGAAGATTGGGCTTTATAGTGTAGGTGCCTCTGTGATAGATTTATTAATCTAGGAAAATGCTTCCTTTTCCTTCTTTCCCCAACTATACATTGCGTCCTTCTTGGCCATCTCTTCAATGGGTTTGACAATCTGTGCATAATCAGAGATGAACATTATAAGGAAGTTGATCTTCCCCGAGAAGGACTGCATAGCTTTCTTGTTCATGGGATGAGGAATTTGCGTGATAGTCTAGACCATGCTTGAATCTACCTTGATCCCACTCTTGGAAATGATGTGCCCAAGGAGGTTACCCTCAGACACTACGAATACGCTATTCTTGGGATTCAAGGATATCTCGTACTTTTGACATCGCTCAAATATTTTCTTGAGATGGCGCAGGTGGTCTGACCAATGTCCAGAGAATACTTTCATGTCAACGAGGTAGAAAACTACGTTCTATCTGATGAGCCCACGAAAAGCGATGTCCATTGAGCGTTGAAATGTAGCGCCTGTGTTTACCAACCCAAACGACATTCTACGGAAAGCAAACATACCCAACTTGGTACAGAATGTTGTTTTCAGTCTGTTTGGCTCTGCTAACAGAACCTGATTGTATCCTAAGAAACCATCTAGCAAAGAGAACATCTCTTCTCTAGATATTGTTTGTAATATGTGCTCCATAGATGACACTAGGTAGTTATCTTTGTCTGAGGCACGGTTAAGGTTTCATAAATAAATGCACAGGTGGATCTCCCCAGACTTCTTTCTGAAAAGGACTAAATTAGAAACCCACATGGAATGACGAACCTTGTAAATGATCTGAGCATCCAATATCTTAGTCAAGTCTTTCTGTATGAGAGGCTCAAGTGATGGATGTACCTTCCTTAGCTTCTACTGAAAATGCTTCACCCCTTCTTTGATTAGAATGATGTGTTGGATTATTCGCATGTCATATGTTTTCAAGTCATCGTACGTCCATGCGAACACATCATGGTATTGTCTGAACTTGCAATGGTGTGCAACATGTAGCGAGATTCACAAAATTCGGATCTTTGTTTGTTCCCAGGTTAACCTATTCGCACAACATTGTGGAACTATGGGTTTTGGCATTCACCGGCCCCTAAAAGCAGTTCTGAAAGTCATACAACTTCTCGAGTGATACCAGACTTGAGCACTGGGGTGCGACATGGAGACCCCAAGTTTCCCAAGACTCGGGCGTCGGGGCGCGACATGGAAACCCCAATTTTCCCAGCACTCGGGCATCAAGGCCCGACATGGAAACCCCAAATTTCCCACTCCTAAGCAAATCATTTCTTAGAAGTGAGCAATAAAAAATTGTTGTTTGGAGGACAAGACAAAGGCGCAAGAGCGAGAGAGTTGTCCGATTTGCTTGAAAAATGTGTGACAAGAGTGAAGCTCTGAATCGAGGTGACCAAGGGTTGAATCTCAGTGGATCATGGCAGCAAGGCCACTCTGCCACTTACAATACCTCATCGCATATTTAAGTCATTTGCAGAGGATTCTTCTCAACGACTGTCTGGAATTGAACTTCAAAGTTGCCCCGGCCAAGATGCTTCACAGTCATGGTTTGCAAATGACAAGGGCCCCTAGGGGCGACAAAGCGACGTCCCTACTGTGGGTCGAGATACAGTCGAAGAGTATCATGCACCAGTTCTAGCGTGGATTCTAACTTAGAGGCGTTCAGTCATAATCTGACACACGATAGCTTCACGCCATTGGCTTTTCAACCAAGCACGATGACTAATTATGTGAATCAACAGTTCCTCTCGTACTAAGTTGAATTACTATTGTGATTCAGTTCATCAGTAGGGTAAAACTAACCTGTCTCACAACAGTCTAAACCCAGCTCACATTCCCTATTGGTGGGTGAACAATCCAACACTTGATGAATTTCGCTTCACAATGATAGGAAGAGCCGACATCGAAGGATAAAAAAGTAATGTCGCTATGAATGCTTGGTTGCCACAAGCCAATTATCCCTGTGGTAACTTTTCTGACACCTCTAGCTCGAAATTCCGAAAATCTAAAGGATCGATAGGCCAAAAACAGGGGCAATTCCCTGTCTCCACCCCACAGAATAAGTAAAATAATGTTAAAAGTAGTGGTATTTCACTTGTGCCAAAAATGGCTCCCACTTATTCTACACCTCTCAGGTCATTTCACAAAGTTGGACTATAGTCAAGCTCAACAAGGTCTTCTTTCCCCATTGATTCTTCCAAGCTCATTCCCTTGGTTGTGGTTTCTCTAGATAGTAGAAAGGGACAGTGGGAATCTCATTAATCCATTCATGCGCATCACAAATTAGATGACAAGGCATTTGGCTACCTTAACAGAGTCATAGTTACTCCTGTCGTTTTCCCGTGCTTGGTTGAATTTCTTCACTTGACATTCAGAGCACTAGGCAGAAATCATATTGCGTCAACATCTGCAGGGACCATCGCAATGCTTTGTTTTAATTAAACAGTTGGATTCCCCTTGTCCGTACTAGTTCTAAGTTGATTGTTCGCCACCTAGGGAAAAGCCCCCAATAGGGGCATTCTAGGCCCATAGCCCAATCGGCACGCGACTGCCCACCCTCGTTGTGAGAGCAGCTTGGGCAGACTATCGACAACCCATGAGTTGAGGGCACAGAACCGTAGGCCCAGCCCTCAGAGCCAATCCTTTTCCTGAAGTTACAGATTCATTTTGCCGACTCCCCTTACCTACATTATTCTATTGACAAGAGGTTGTTCACCTTGGAGACCTGATGCGGTTATGAGTACGACTGGGCATGAATGGTACTTGGTCCTCCATATTTTCAAGGGTTATCGAGGGTGCACCAGACACTGCAAGACATGTAGTGTT
Organism: Pinus taeda; assembly: GCA_000404065.3. Classification (NCBI taxonomy): domain Eukaryota; kingdom Viridiplantae; phylum Streptophyta; class Pinopsida; order Pinales; family Pinaceae; genus Pinus; species Pinus taeda. Next base: position 151,162 of record APFE030406230.1, read on the forward strand.
CTTCTAGCTATTGGACCCTATCTCTAGGTGAACCAATTCCAAGGTGGGAAAGTTGTTAAAAAGAAAATATAACTCTTCCTGGGGCCCCTGACAATGTCTCCTTTTTTCCTAACGTTGTTGCCCGCCGCCATGTCCCGGTTCAGGAATATTAACCTGATTCCCTTTTGATGCTTGTGCAGAGTGCACCCTTGATAAAAGGCTTCCCCATCTCTTAGGATCGACTAACCCATGTCCTAACACCTTCAAGGACTTTTTTTCCAAAGAGGGGATTATAAGAGAATTGATAGCACCCCATAACCCACAGCAAAATTAGGTGGCTAAAAGGAAGAACATAAGCATAGTGGGAGAAGCAAAAGCCATGTTGCATTATCAAGGGATACCATTACATATATGGGAAGAAGCATGAAACATCGTAGTTTATTGGTAGAACAGGAGCCCTCATAGAATACTTGGCATGATCACACTCGAAAAAGATTTCTCTAGGAGAAAAGCATTCTCTGGGAGAAAGTGAGATGAATCTCATTTTCAAATTTTTGGAACTACTATGTACTGTCATGTCTCCAAAGATAGCAAGAAAAAATTGGAGCCTACATTTAATATGGGAGCCTTTGTAGGATACACAGAGATACCACATAACTGTAGGGTGTATTTCCCCTCACTCACAGTGATAGTAGTGAGGAGAGATGTCAAATTTGATGAGGAGAAGACTATGAGATTCTCTCTAGAGTGAGAGATGAGTATCCCACCAGAGGAGGAGATTTTAGTTACTAAGTAGGATCCTCATGTAGAGCTTTAGGATGTCATGGAGCACCCATAAGAGGAGGAGAAGACAGGATACCAAGTGGAGACACCCACTCAACCAAAATATTCCAAAGAGGGGAGGAATAGAACCAGAGAAGTTGAAAGATTGTTATAAGATGCACAAGAGCATTTTGGAGCTCCTACATATGTGCACAGGCAGAGGATTTAACCAAACAGGTACACTAGGTACATGGCTCTCATGATAGAACTCATTGAGTCAGAGCCTTCTTCATTTGAGGAAGCAATTTTTCAATCAGTGTGGGTTGATGCCATGATGGAGAAGTATGACTCCATCACGAAGAACATTGTATGGGAGGTGGTGTCAAGACTAGAGAACAAGTCAGTGGTTGGTTCCATATGTATTTACAAAGAGAAGCATGTAGGTGATGGGAGCATCAAGAAGTACAAGGCCATATTTGTGGCCAAAGGCTTCTCGCTGGTAGTGGGAGTGGGCTATGAGGAAAAAATTTTGCCAGTGGCAAGATATTCCTCGTTCAAAACCATTTTAGCATTAGCTGCACAGATGGGTTGGAAGATCTATCAAATGGATGTGAAGACTGCCTTTCTCAATGTTGTTGTTGAGGAAGAAATTTACATAGAGTAGCCAAAGGGATTTGAGACATATGACAGGAAGACATATGTGTGCACACTGAGCAGAGCCCTGTATGATCTCAAGCAAGTGCCCCAAGCATGGCACTCAGATTGATACATATCTTAGTGGATTGGGCTTCACCAAAAGTGAAGAAGATGCCAATATCTATCACATTGTGGCATATGGAAAGTTTCTTATCTTGGTTTTGTATGTTGATGACTTGATACTTACATGGGATAAACAGTTGATCCGCTCTTGCAAGGAGGATCTTGCAAGATAATTCGAGATGAAATACATGGGCTTGACGCATTACTTCCTTAGGATGGAAGTATGGCAGATTGATGGTGAGTTATTTATAAGTCAGTGGAAGTATTCCTCTGAAATACTTCAGAGATGGAGAACTACAAGATTATGTACACACCTCTAGCTACAAACTAGAGGAAGGAGAGTGCTTCTTCAAGAGAAGTAGTAGATGCCACCATCTACAAACATATTATTAATTTTTCTTAGGGATATATTGTTCTTTTCTTTGATAATTTCATTTCATTATTTCCATATTAAATTCACCCCATAACATCATAACATTATTCATATTTACATCACTATTCAAAAACATATGCAACTATGTAGAAAGAACAATATATTCATCAATGCAACGGAAGATAAAGGAATAATAGAATAAAATCATTCACACATAGAGACACTATGATTTATCATAGACCAATGCAAAACCCACTATGCGGAAAACCCTTTCAAATTCTTCTTCTTATTATATTGTCATTGAATGATTCAGCAAAGGGAAAGTATAATGATCCATGTCTTCAATCATAAACCTATCCAGAAAAATAAACTAAAAAACATCCATGAGATGAACCCAATAATGCTCATACTCAAAATCTTGATTCAGAAGCCTGTAATGAACTGTCACTATTTGTGGTCAACTACCAAACACTGCGATCAACGAGGAAAAACTTCGGACAACTGAAGAGCCAAATACTAGACTCTAGTCACATGGAGAGAATGTCATGCATGCAACTGAAACCCTCTAGTTGCATGCATAAGCCTGCATGCTAGCGACTACAATCAAAACTTCCCCTTTACAAGCCTGCGACTATGACCCAAAACCCTAAAATAGAGATGTGAGCTTTGGACCCTGCAATTTCTTCTTTGTGTGAACCAATTCTCCATGGACGTGTGTCATACCTATGCAAGCCAAAACCAAGAAAGAGAATAGAGGAATGTCTCTTGATGATGTCCAAATGAGGTTGAGGTCACTTGTGTTTATCACCTTACAAGGGTGTCCAATTTTCTTTAGGGACAACTTGATCAAATATGTACATGTGGGCTTATAATTCAAAAATACGCTTTCCGTTATCGAAATTGAGTGCTTCAATAGTCAAAATTGGTCCTCTCGAAAATAGGAATCTCGTCCCATGGTTGGAATTTGTCACTAAGCTTCCAAATTAACACTACCACTTAGCTAGGGAGAAATTCCAACTACATCATGTAATCATCGCAAGTATCCTATCATCAAGTCATATCATGTCTCAAGTATCTCGTCATCAAATGTCATCATTGCTCATATTTTCTTATCTCTTGATTGTCTTTGCTCATATGCTAAAATTTATCAAATCTAAAAGTAGAACAATTTTACATTGGATGGGAGCCTAAGCTACCACCATCTAACACGTCAGAGAGCACATCTCAATCCAAAACAATATTAGGGAGCACATATCAACCTGAAACCACATCAGGGAGCTTAGTCTCAACTCAGAACGACATAGGGAGCATATATCAACCCAAAAACACATCGGGGAGCAAATCTCAACCTAGAATCTCATGGGGGAGCTAAACATCTACAACCCCATATCGAGCAATAGGTGATAGAGAGGTGCACATCTCAACCCATCCTATTTCCCATTGATCTTCCCAATAATGACCCTCAAGAGTCATGTGGTAGAACACCTACATCATAATCATATTGGGTTGTACACCCCCAAGCACACTCTCAACCCATTGGCCAGACGGGGAGCGGTATTCCCAACAAGAAATGCTTGTGGATATGATGCCAATTGGGGTATACTCTGAAAAAAAAATAAGATAGGGGAGCAACATCTCAAACCCTATGTGTAACATATAGGAGAGAAACATATATGACCCTATTATCTAGAGATCCCTTGACCCCAGAAGCCCTTCATCTCGATTCCTCACACTGGCAGCTTAGATAGGGGAGAAGGGTTGGATTAGTGTTCTCAATCAATCTTGTTGGGTCCTAGAATTACCCTAATTTTTACCTACAGAACCCCATCTTACCCTTTGTTTCACAACTTGAATAAAACCTTTATGTATGCATTTTAACCTCTTTTTAATACATCCATGAGAAATTGGGTAAAGGTTGCTCATCTTCAAAGGAAAGTTCAATAGATTCATATTTTTATAACTATGTGCTTATATTCATGTTACCCTATGAGATTTTGTCGATATTTGTCATTTACCATGATTTGAAGTGTATTTGGTACATGTAGCAGTCAACTTTGAGATTCTTGCACTAGTTTAGGAGGACTGTTCGGTGAAGAAATTTGGTTATCAGTCAATGTGAGTTGTCGATATAGGGTATTTGTGGAAAACAATTAAGAAAAGGTGTGCTTCTCACTCTTGGTCTCTAGTAGAGCAGCTACAATTTTGGTCCCCTCCTACTAAATATAGCTCGAGATAAAGTAGAGCATGAGTGAAACAATATTGTTTGTTGGAGAGGTTTGTTGTTATGGATTTGTTAGTAACGACCTCCATTTTTGTTATGTGAGGAAATGGCTCGATGTGGCCAAATACTTGTAAAAATGTATAAATATCGAGTCATAGGAAGACATAGGTTAAGGATACTATTTGATAATTTGTAGTTTTGTGATAAAAGACCTGTATCACCTGGATCTCCTCTGGAGCTAGATCCTTCTGTATCGGATATATTGAGTAGAGAATTCTATCAATAAAAAGGGAGCTTTAATGTTAGCTTCAAATAATCTTTGAGTTTAGCTCTGTGAATGATTCCTTGCACCTTATAAGTTAATCTTTTTTTCTTTGCATGGAAACGAGTTGGTTGGCTAGGGCCCAACCAACCCAACTCGTTCTCCCTTAGAAATCACATTGTGTGTATTTATTATGCTTATTATTATGGTGTGAGTTTCCTCAATGATTGGTATATGAACTATTATGAAACCCTGGTTGATTATGATTCGTATAAGGAGTTTCTTTTCTTGAAAGGTGTGGAAATAATCCAGATATGGAAAGTTGGTATGACTGTGTTTTGAAGGATCATTGTAACACTGTATTTTACCTTTGGATAATTTTCTAACATGGATTCAAACCCTCGGTAATTAGTTTTATCTTATTGATACAAGTATTGTCGACAATGAAATAGGGTTTTTAAGTTTAAATCATGATTGAGAAATCTTAGTCAACTCGCGATTTGGTTTATATTTGTGCACTTTGATTATTGCTTATATTGAAAAGTTTGTTAATATATTGTGGGACCTGAGTAATAGAACCATAACTATAAGTCTGTGGTGAGCATATTCTGCTTTCTTGAGCCTAGAACTATGGCAAATCCATAAGACTAGTTTGTGGGGAGCCTTTTATATTCATAATCGACTGGTTGCATCCTATTCAAAACGAGTCAGTCTTAGAAGAACTCAATCAAGTGAACTCATTTTCTCATGCCTCTGTGGTACAAGAACATAGTATTTTGGTGTAAATATTAGGTATTGAATGAATCTGAATCCCAGATTGTGTCTTTATATTTAGCCTCAAGACAAGGAATGTTGGATTAAGATCTGGTTTCGAATTATAGAGTGAATCAAGAAGTATTGAATTGATTAAAGCATAGATGGTTCCTTTCTTTTTTATATGCACGTGTGGAAAATCTCTTTAGAAGATAGTGCATTATTGATTTGATTTTCCATTTTAGCACGAGCTTTGATTGAGGGTTTGAGAGGTTTGAGAGGTTTGAGACGTTTCTTTTACAAGTTCATTTGAAAGGAAGAGTGGTTTTTGAATTGAGCACATTTATATGGTTTCTATCTTGAATTCACCATAATAGATTCTTTATGTCTTATACAGTGTGGCAGTGATTGATATTTAAAGTAGTGTAGGAACTGGTTAATTGCAAATATTGGTTAAGTGCAAGAATAGTTCAGCGTTTTGCATATTTTTTTCTAAGTGTGTTTTGTTCTGAATCAACATTGAATCCTGAGTTTATTTTTGGAAAGTAAATTTGGTTGAAAGTCTTTAATTTTATCCTAAAAGAAGCCCAACATCGACAGTGATCTTGGTTTTGTTGTGCGAGTAGTGCAAGAATGCGATCAGGGGGTTTTCATTGAGATTTTTATTCCAGAATTTGGAAAGATTAATTATTGGAGTAGAGATAGGATTTGCAAGATCTGATAGGTTCATTTGGCATATATTGTGTTATGCCTCAAAGTATACGAGGCCCTGATTTGACAAGTAAGTGTTGCGAATTAAAAAGAAAACAATTTTAATGACCAATGTTTTGGCATCATTGTCATGGAGGCGTTGAAAGGAATTATGGTAAAAATTTGATTTTCTTTTTGCAGTAGGGATAAGGTTTGAATTTCTGTGTGCTTCTAATACTTGAGAGAATTTTTTCAGATTGATTGGATTGTTGTAGGTACATTTTTGAGATAGCTGCAACATTTGAGTGAATTGATTTGTTTCCAACAAGTGTTTTTTTCAGCTTTTGATCATTTTTTGATTTGATTTTCTTTTTAAAATGCATGACTAGGAGAGGTAGGGGTTCGAAGCCCAAGAAGGGCAGAGGAAATATTGATAAATTGGAAAGTTTTTCTCATGGTGGGTCTTATTTCATAGGCAAGAGCTCCAATCAGACATAGATCAATCAAGCTAGTACTTTTCACTTGGATTCTTGAGACAGTAGTTTAGGGGTATCACAATGATTGGTAAAGGAGAAGGAGACCGTTGGAACTGAAAAATTAAGTCTGAAACACAGTGAACCCTCACAATTTGTAGGAGGCAATTTGTTCGGATGAAAGAGGATGGTAGATCATGCAAAAGGGAATGAATAAGTGCATGGAGAAGGGGTTGGTGAGAATCGGCCACAAGAAGAGCAACCCACCTTTGGGTTTCCAATTGTGGACCCTAATGCAATCATTCAAATGAAAAACATCCCACCTTCAGTTCTTCCACATTTCCATGGTAAGGTACATGAGGAACCTAATTCTTTTCTTTTCGAATTTGAGATATTTTGTAGGAGTTATGATTATTATTTGGATTCCCATAAGTTGAAACTATTCCCTACAACCCTTAAAGACTCATCTTTGCATTGGTTTATGGGGCTGGGGGCAAATACTATCACCTCATGGCACCAAATGAAGAGGATTTTTCTAAATAAATACCAGGATTATTGTAAAACACGAGAAATGTAGGATGAAATTTTCACTATCACACAGAATGATGATGAAAGTTTGGAGGATTATTTGGAAACATTCCTATATATCCTTCAAAGGTTAAAGCACAAACTTGATATGAGCACTGTCAAGAATAATTTGATTTTGTTAGGATATGGGGACATTGCTCAGCTTTCTTTTGACCAAATTTATGACTTGTGCATGAAGTTTTCACGAAATCAGCCAGATCCGGTAAGGGAATTAGAGGCAATTCCAAGAATAGAATATTTGGATCTACAGATGTTATGACTATTGGTTTGGAAAATAAAATGGATAACATGATAACTGAAATTATGAATATTGTCAGTGATCAGATAGATTCTTTAAAATTTTAGCAGAAATTAGCAGAGGAACAAGAAACGTTGTCCATTTATTGTCCAAATTGTAGAAAAAAACATATTTTACGTTAATGTCCTGGAGATGTCAAAAATGTTAATAGTTGTGTGATATGTGCAGGTATGCATCCTACAGAGGAATTCCCATCCATAACAGGATTGAAAGCAACATTTGAAGGGGAGCATTCGGTACCTGAGCCATTGCATGCTATGGGAGCATGAAAATCATCGCCATAGGTAAGTACAGGCATGATTGATGAACATGCACCATATTTTCCTAGTTATAAGATGCCACAATATTTGTTTCAAAATATGAATTATCCTCAATCTTGGTAGTATGGGTATCATTCTCAGTTTGGGAAGTCTCCTCCTACTTGGCAACAAAGATGGAGAGGACCAGCACACTCTCATTTTTCCTATACCATGCCTACTCAGTCATATACTACATAGTATTCACCTTATCCTATGGCACAACCCACATTAACAGTTGCTCTACCTCAGTAGACGCACCCTGTGCCACCACCATTATGAACACATAAGTTGCCAACATAGTATGTGCCCAACCCAAATAATAAAGTGGTACAAATGATTCACTCTATTGGACCACTCCCTTTCCCTATTTATCAAACCATTCTAGTTGGGGTTAGTGACCTTTATATGAGATCAGGATGGGTAATAAATTCATAACATAAAAAAACAAAAACAAAAACAACCTATAGTAATCATTGAGGAAGAAACTCCTAATCTTTCAAACAATGATGTTTCTTTATAGCTTATTCCCATGCACTCATAGTCCTTACCTTCTTCTTCTAACCAACCTCCCTTTCCAGAGAGGTTGGTTGGGGAGAAAGTTGACCCCACCCCTGAGTGTGACCTGACTTTTGAGTTGAGAAACCTTTTCATAAAGGCTTCTCTACTGCAGGCTATAAAACATATTCCTATATGTACTAAAATCATTAGGGAAATTTGTCTTAAAAATCTAGGGGTGAAGAGAGATAAAACCTGCACTATCCAGTATCCATTTGTCTCTTTTTAGATAGGTGATATCCCCATTCCCAATGTCTTGATAGACCTTGGAGTATCCATTAATGTGATGACTAGGCAGACCATGCGGTAACTTTGGTTGATTCACATTCGTCCTACGCCCACCATGCTTGAACTAGTTGATAGATCTAAAATCAAACCTGAGGTTGTGTTAGATGATGTAGTTGTATCAATTGACTCATGGGAGTACCCCACAAATTTCAGTGTCTTACAACCAAAGAACCCTATTGGGGGACACCCTCTAATCATGGGACAACCATGGCTTGTTACAACAGATGCTTATACAGGTTGTCGCTTTGGTGACGTGTATATTTATCATGGGGATTATAGGAAGAAGGTCACCTCGTACCCACCTCCTAGATCAATCTAGGAGCTTTGTGATACCTTATGGTTGGATTATGATAGTAGTGATCAGGAGATTCAATATCTTTCTATGATTCATCAATATGCTGAGTATACTAAGGAGAATGTGATTTGAGATTTTCTTGGTAACTTGGACACAATGCAAGACTTTGGACTACTTTGTAAGGTTTTTAGTCCAAGTTTATAGGAAAATTGTGATCCACAACCCTCATCATCATTACAGAGTTTGGTATCTACCACAAACATTCATGAGCCAAACACTACTATTTTTTAGGTAAGCACAAGAAAATATTTATATATTATTACAAACCTGGACCCATCCCAGCAAGAGCAGCTTGTGAGTTTTCTACAAGATCATATTGATGGCTTTGCATGGAGTTATGAGGACATGAGAGGCATCCCTCCTGAAACCTCTACCCATCATATTTATATTAACGAGGGTACCCGACCTATTCGTCAACCCCAAAGGCGAATGAACCCCGCACTAAGAGATGTTGTTAAGTAATAACTTCAAAAGCTATTAGATGTTAGTTTTATCTATCCCATATATGATAGTCAGTGGGTCTCCCCATTGGTAGTAGTCCAAAAGAAATATGGGAGATGGAAAATTTGTATCGATTACAGGCAATTAAATTAAACCACTCTCAAGGATCACTTTTCCCTTCCCTTTATTGATCGGGTACTAGATACCTTTGCAGGTAAAAACTACTTCTGATTTTTAGATGGCTTCAGTGGTTATAACCAAATACAAATCATAGTGAGGATCAGGACAGTGCTACATTTACTTGTCCATGGGGAACATTTGCTTACCGAGTGCTTCCCTTCATAATTTGTAATGATCCTGCTACTTTTCAAAGGGAATTCTTGGCTATTTTGGCTAACCTCAAGTGTGTAGAGATTTATATGGACGAATTTTTAGTATTTGGTGATTCTTTTCAGGAAGATCTCTAGAATCTAGAAAAAGTACTAAACAGGTGCCAAGAGGCCCGCCTTGGTTTGAGTGAAAAAAAAGTAGATTGATCCTTGGCCATCTTATTTCTGATAAGGGTATCCAGGTAGATCCAGCCGAGATAGATTTCATTATACACTGGCCTGTACCAAAAATAAAAAGGGAAGTGAGAAGGTTCCTGGGTCATGCGGGTTGCTATCGAAGATTCATTGAGAATTTTTCTAGGATAGTTGCCCCCGTTTTTTGGTTATTGGTTAAGGATAGTGATTTCTCTAGGATCGAGGCTTTCCAACGAAATTTTGAGAATCTAAAGGAGAAATTAATACGGGCACCAGTCCCTAGGGGAACTAATTGGTCCCTTCCATTTCATATCTCCTTAGATGCCTTGCATATTTTCGTTGGTGCAACATTCGGACAAGAAGAAAACCAACAATCATATGCCATCTACTTTGTTAGTAAAGAATTGTCAACTGTCAAGCTTAATTATACAGTGACAAAGAAAGAGCTCCTAGTTGTGGTTTTTGCTATCAATAAGTTCAAACACTACATTACAGGATATGAAGTATTTGTACACATGGATCACTCTGCTAAAAAATATCTAATGAATAAACCTTTAACTAGTGGTATGATAACTAGGTGGTTACTTTTACTACATGAATTTAATATAAATATAATTGATAGAACATGGAATTCAAATGTATTAGCGGATTTTCTTTTTGGATTGAAAAACCCTGGTCAAGTAATCCCTGCAGATGATTCATTTCTCGATGAACGCATTTTTGTTGTTTCAACAAACTCCCCTTGGTTTACTAATATAGAAAATTATATAGTCACGGGAAAAATACCACCACACCTATCTGCTAGAGAAAGGTAGAGGATCATTCAGAATAGTGCTTCATACACCTGGATTCAAGGAGAACTATTTTACACGGGACATGATCTTATTATTTGTAGATGTGTAAGAGAGGAGGATGTGTTTGATATTTTAAAAGTTGCCCATGATGAACCTTGTGGAGGCCATTTTGCAGACAAAAGGATAGCATATAAAATCCTTCGCATTGGCTACTTTTGGCCTTCCTTGTTTAAGGATGCCAAACAATATGTTAAGCGTTGTGATAGTTGTCAGTGGATGGGCCAACCTGGTCAAGCCAATGAGATGCCTTTATGCCTGCAAGTCATGATAGATCCCTTTGAAAAATGGGCCATTAACTTTGTTGATTTCTTATTTACTAAAATGTTTACTCGATTTGGCGTACCACAAGATATTGTTACTCACAATGGGCCACAATTTATTTCTAATCTGGTAAAAGGAATTGTAGATCAATACAAGATTTGACACAGGAAATCTACATCATACCACTCGCAAGAAAATGGCCAAGCCAATTCCACAAATAAGGTGATTGAGTCCATCCTTACAAAATAGTAAATATCCATAAAAAGGATTGGGAAATCATGTTACCAAAATCTTTATGGGCTTACAGAACCACTTAGAGGAAAAGTACAGGCCATACACCTTATGCGTTGGTGTACGTGAAACATGTATTATTGCCAATCGAGTTCCAGATTAAAACTTTAAGAACTGCAGTCCAGTTTGGATTATATATCTCGGAAAGAAAACAACACCGCCTTTTGCAGTTAAGTGAATTAGATGAGATAAGATGGGACATTGTACAACAAATTGTTTTGATTCAGCAATAGTGTAGTAAATGGCATGATAAGTTAATCAAGAAAAGTTGTTTCAACCATGTAATTGGGTGATTCTCTATTATTTTAAGTTCAAAAATTTTAAGAGAAAGCTCCATACATGCTGGTTGGGGCCTTATGAAGTGGTTAGAGCTTTCGAGAATGGTGCAATTGAGATAAAAACCATTTATGAATAGGGTATTTTTTAGTGAATGGGCATAGACCTAGATTATATTTCAGCCTAGCACCAAGGAATATTTCATGCAGCAAGCTTAGCAAAAGTCAGACTTGAGACTAGTAGGCAGAGGAAATCTCCAACCTACTATGAGTACTTTTTGAGTTTCACTTTTTCTAAAATAATAAAATAAGAAGAAAAAAGAAAAAAAAATCAGAAAATTCAAATTAAATAATAATCATAATCATAATCATAATAATAAACACCATTACTGTGAAAATCGGCTTGTTGGCGCAGTTGTGTAAGGATCTGCTTGAAAACCAGGTTTCTGGCGAGCAGATTCTTTCCTTTTAATAAAATGGGATGTTACTTGAATTTTTATGCATGACTAACCTACCACTGAGAAGAATTAGGTTTCTACAGGGATTTCTAGTGGCAGCAAAAAAGAACCAAAATAAACACATTCATTACCAAATTTCACGGTAAGTGGCCTGTTTAGATTATATACAAGTAGCATGAAAAATCTCATTGCAGCTTATTTGTTTTGCACGGGTTACAACATTATTCGAAAAATACATCATTATCAAAGGTGGATACTATGTCTTCCTTCTCTTTTCCCACTTCTTAATCCCCTCTGATTTCATCTTATTCCTTATACATATAGTTCCTCCCTATTCTTCTACCTATTTCCTATCTCGCTTATGCTTTCCCTCTTATTCCCTTAAAAATTTTCCCCTTATCACTTTTTCTTGTTTCCCTCTTGACTGATTATACCATCCTATTTCTGAATGTCCCTATTAATATTCCCTCCCTTTATTTTTTTATAATATTCTTATCCCACTTTTGTTTTCCCTCTCATTTGCAGGTTCTAGTGACTTCTATTGAGAACCCCATCCATTCCAGGACCAAAGCATAGAAACACTTGATCTTGGCAACGATGGCTCCTCAACTCTGTAATTTGTTTTTCATCTAATCCAGCATGAAATCCTTAGGAGAAATTAATTGGTCACTGTGTCCTAAAATTAATATTAAGTTGGCAGATTGTCTTTCAATTCAGTGCAGGAATCACAAAGTACATGTTGAAAATGCAACAAGAAAGTCCTAACTTAATTTTGTCCTTGAATTAAATTAAATTGTAATTCCACATATCATGGCAACTTGTAATAGTTAACTAAGTCAATTTGATTAGTTGGCTTAGTTAATTCGAGTTGAGGTCTAAATTGAGTCATGTAGAGTGTATCCTACTTTATAGGAGCCCTCTTTGAGTTTATTTTGAGTTTCAATTAATTAAATCAGTTTAACTGAGTTAAATTCAGTTAAAATAGTTCTAACTAATGGAGGAACTAGTAGGAGGTCAGAAAGTGGGGTGATGCTTCATTTGTTCAACCAGTTAATTGATGATTCACTCATAAATAACTCATGCATGTCAGATCTGAGAGTTACCCAGTTGAGATTGGAGTTCAGGGATAGTGTACTATCAGTTGTATAATCATATGAATTGTATAGGTAGTGCATGCAATCTGAGGAAGGCCTATGAGGATTGTGCAATTCATAATTGTGGAATTTTCTAATCAAATATGGGCTAATTCTCAAGGGAGTTGCGCAAGGAAATAGGAGCTTGGCAGGCAACAGAACTGGCTAAATATTGGCTTGAGATGTCTGGGAAACAGAGAGATAGATAGATATAGTGTAGAGGTTGCTCGAGCTTGAGAAAATCATTGTAATCTTCTCATGTTTTCTGATTAAAGCATTATACAGATAGTAGGGGGTTTTAGCTATGGCTTTCCCCTAAAAATAATTATGTTATGTGTGATTGAATTGTTTCCCTTGTATGCTTCATGATTTCGTCAATCGTTTATTGTTTCCGTTGATGAGTAGAGTAGATTCAAGTCAATTGTTTTAGCATATTACAATTTGTAGTTTGAATCTACAAGGAATTTCTACAGTACAGGAAATGTTTCAAGTGTGGGAATCCTTTTTCAGCATAACATGAATGAAAGCCAATCCTATATCTTTGTCAGGATGCTTTCGGGTTAATATAAAGTTTAATTATAAAAATTGAAAAATTAATATATCGGATCCTGAAATGGGGTACCATTACCTTTATCATTTTTTTTAATGATTGTAATGATAAAATTTTGTTTAGAGGTATCTGAAAGATTAGTACGTAGATCTATATAATAGTCTATATGGCCTTTATCATAAAAGAGAAACATACATTTTCATGGTAAATTAGAATGAGGATTAAAGTTCATTCATTAAGGGTTGTTTTTTTTTCATTTCCTTATCATGATGTTTAATATATTGTTATCAATTACCTCGATCCCAATGTTTTGAAGTGATGACCTGTATGGTTGTTATTCCTTTCTAAACACTCGTGTCAATTATTATGTCCTTACCAATTTTGGTAATCAGCTTGAAATCTTCCACCATTAACCAATATTCGTACTTTGTGGGCTATGATTGTTATCTATGGTAATGAAGATTTAGGGAATGAATTGATAGCGTCGGAATCAAAATATGGAGTGATATGTCGATTCAATCAAATTCATGGTATGAAAAGCATATGAGTTGTTTCCTTCACTTTTTGGTTATGAATAACAGGGGATCGTAAACTATGAAGAATTGAAAGGGATGTATTTTTGTTGTTGAAAATTTTCATAGTGGGATTGCAGGCATTATGGCATCAGTAAGAATAGAGTTGACTTATGTTAAGGAGGTTGAAGGACTGAATAATTTGAGTCAAGCCTCCTTATTTTTCATAAAGCAGAGTGGTTCCCTTTCCTATACAAGTTCAATGGTTTTGATTCAGTGGTTACCAGTGCTTTTGCATAGAATTTCGATGGAAAATTAGTCATTGTAGGCACATTAATATTTGAACTCACAGAGTAGTTTATTCCTTAGGCCACGGAGCTACCTGCTACCGAAGAGAAATGGTTCAAGAAGGGTGAGGTGACAAAGGGAGTTTGGTGCAAGTTCTTAGTAAATGTCGACTATCCATTCGACTAGAATAAAGGAGTGCCCATAGGTGAAATGGTAGAGAAATGGTGAAACTTGCTATTTATTTTGCAGAAATTCCTTACTTGTGGGGGTATGTACTCCATGATTTACTTGTACCACATATGCCTCCTGATGTATTTTGAGTCTGGTAAGTCTATCAATTTTCCACACTTCTTATTGAAAATTTTAGCTAAAATGTCTTGAAGTGTTCAAAAGAGCCCTGAGATGCAAATTGAGTATAAGATCTACCACTATGGGTTGATTAAGATATTAGTGAGCGAAGAGCTAAATAATAAAGGGTCTACTTGGGAGAAATTTCTAAAGTCCTATCAATTTGGGAATGTTGCACTGGTTGTTAATATTCAGGAACAACCTCAAAAAGATCCTATAGCTAGGGTTAAGGGATCTAAGGCTATTCCTAGGATGGCCCAGTCTTGGCAAGGGGAAAAGTGAAATAAATTCAAGGATTCTAAGACTGCCCCATCTCCAGAAGAGCAGAAACCTGAAGGAAAAGTAAAAAAAGTAAAGAAGGGCGTGATATTTAAGGTTGTGGTGCTAGAACCACCCCACAGGTTAACACATGGCTATTTAAAATTCAACGTGCTTCTCCTCACAAGAATATATAGAGGTAACATATTTTCTTGATATAGAGGTTGTTATGGATTCAAAATCACCAAATGAAGATAATGTTCCCTCAAGGAGAGTTGAGGGATCCTCCACCAAATGCTCCTGCAAGAAAAGGGAATGAAGGTATGGTTAGTGATAGGGTATCATTTTGTAAAAAGAAGCAAGCAAATGACAAAGGAAATATTTCCCTTTTAGTGGATGTAGTAACTATGAGCACTCCTGACACTAGCCAAAGGCAGTGGATAGAAGAACAAGAGGATTATATTCCTCTTGCATTCCCAGGGAAGAAAATTAGAGGACAGAAAGGAGTTCATGAGTGGAAGGAGGAAGAGCAAAAGGATTTTGTTCCTCTTGCACTTTTTATGAAAAAGACTAAGGATGAGAAGAAGATCCAGAGTGGAACAACAAATTAAGGAATTGGAAGTTTTGGATCAGTATATGAAATCTCAAAACAAAATAATGGTAACCAGGAACGAAGAATTGGTTACAGAAGTAGTTGGTCTGAAGGAACGATTGAGAAGGTGGAGAATCCATGCTTCTTACATGAAGACCCAGGCAAGAAGATTCAAAAGGTAGTTGAGAAAAGTTCAAGGTGAAAGCTTGGGGATTAACATTTAGATTCATAAATGATAAGGGCAAGACTCCAAGTTTTGTTTTTTGCAGAGGTTAGTAGACAGTTGTGTGGGGACACACAACAAGATTGGGTTTGGGGGATGTTAGATCCTAGACTTTCTCTAATTTTTACCTATAGAACCCCATCTTTCCCTATGTTTCATAACTTGAGCAAAACCTTTATGTATGCATTTTAGCCTCTTTTTAATACATCCATGAGAAATTGGGTAAAGTTTTCTCATCTTTAAAGGAAAGGTCAATAGAATAATATTTTTATAACTATGTTATTGTATTCATGTTACCCTAGGAGCTTTTGTCGATATTTGTCATTTACCATGATTTGAAGTGTATTTGGTATAGGTAGTAGTCAACCTCGAGCTTCCTGCACTAATATAAGGTTGATTCTTGCACCAGTTTAGGAGGACCATTGGATGAAGATATTTGGTTGTCAATCAATGTGAGCTATCAAGATAGGATCTTTGTGGAAAACAAAGAAGAAAAGGTGCGCTTCTCACTCCCGGTCTCCAGCAGAGCAGCTACATTTTTTGTCCCCTCCTAATGAAGATAGATCAAGATAAAATAGAGCATGAGTGAACCAATATTGTTTGTTGGAGAGTTATATTGTTAGGGATTTGTTAGTAATGACCTCCATTTTTGTTTAGTGAGGAAATGGCTCGATGTGGCCAAATATTTGTTGTAAAAATGTAAAAATATCGAGTCATAGGAAGACATAGGTGGGTGATATTGTTAGTTACTTTGTACTTTTGTGTTAAAAGAATTGTATTGCCCAGATCCCCTCTAGAGCTAGATCCTTCTGTATGATATGTATTGAGCAGAGACTTCTATCAATAAAAAGGGAGCTTTAATGTCAGGTTCATATAATATTTGATTTTAACTATGTTAATGATTCCTTGCAACTTATAAGTTAATCTCTTTTTCTTTGCACAGAAACAAGTTGGCTGGTTAGGGTTGGTCCAACCTAGCTCGTTCTCCCTTAAAAATCACACTGTGTGAATTTATTATGCTTACTGTTCTGGTGTGAGTTTTCTCAATGATTGGTATATGAAATGTTATGAAACCCTGGGTCATTGTGATTCGTATAAGGAGTTTCTTTTCTTGAAAGGTGTGGTAATAATCCAAATCCAAAAATATGATGTGAGTGTGTTTTGAAGGATCAATGTAACATTGTATTTTACCTTTGGATCATTTTCTAATAGGGATTCAGACCCTAGGTAATTAGTCTTGTGTTATTCTTTCGTTACAAGGATTGTCGACAATGAAAATAGGGTTTTGAAGTTGAAATCGTGATTGAGAAATTTTAATCAACTCAATGTTTGGTTTGTACTTGTGCATTTCGATTATTTCTTATATTGAAAAGTTTGTTAATATATTGTGGGACCTAAGTAATCGAACCATAACTATAAGTCTATGGTGAGCATACTCTGCTTGCTCGAGTCTGGAACTATGGAAAATAAGTAAAACCAGTGTGTGGGGAGTCTTTTATATTCATAATCAATTGGTTTCACCCTATTTAAAATGAGTCTGGGTCTTAGAAGAACCTGATCAAGTGAGCTTTTTGTCTCATGCCTCTATGGTACAGGAACAAAGTCTTTTGGTGTAACTATTGGATATTGAATGAATCTGAGTCCCAAATTGAGTCTTTATATTTAGCCCCAATACAAGGAATGTTGGCTTAAGATCTGGTTACGAATTGTAGAGTGAGTCAAGAAATATTGAATTGATTAAATCATAGATGGTTCTTTTTTTTGTTATATGCACATGTGTGGAAAATCTCTTTAGAAGATAGTTTATTGTTAATTTGATTTTCTATTTTAGCACGAGATTTTATTAAGGGTTTCAAAGGTTTCTTTTACAAGTTCATTTTAAAGGAAGAGTGGTTTTTTAATTGAGCACATTTATTTGGTTTCTATCTTGAATGCACCAGAATAGATGCTTTATTTCTTATGAAATGTGGAAGTGATTGATGATTTAAAGTAGTGCAGGAATTGGTTAATTGAAAAGATTGGTTCAGTGCAGGAATTGGTTAATTGAAAAGATTGGTTCAGTGCAGGAATAGTTTGGTGTGTTGCATATATTTTTTATGAGTGTGTTTTGTTCTAAATCAACATTAAATCCTGAGTTTATTTTTGGAAAGGACATTTGATTTAAATTCTTTAATTTTATCCTAAAATAATCCCAGAATCCAGAGTGATCTTGGTGTTGTTGTGCAGGTAGTGCAGGAATGCGATTAGGGGGTTTTCATTAAGATTTTGATTCCAGAATTTGGAAAGATTAATTTTTGGAGTAGAGATAGGATTTGCAGGATCTGATAGGTTCCTTTGGCATATATTGTGATATGTCTCAAATTCTACGAGGTCATGGTTTGACAAGTAAGTGTTGTGAATTAAAAAGAAAATGATTTTAACGACCAACAAGTCTTGCTCTCTATAGATCATAAACATATCATCGTGCTCATATCTGGTATCATCTTAATCATCATGTTCCAATAGAAGCAGTATCCTGTACATGTAGGATACCAAATCAAATATTATATTAGGAAAAAAATAAATAAATAAATAAAATAAATAAATATATATATATAATATATATATATATATATATTATATATATATATATATATATATATATATATATATATCACAAAAAAATACCTTGTTCAACCTCCCTCTCATGGACGCAACAACCACAAGTGTAAGCTTGTCTCGTATAGTAGCATTATCTCAATATATGAATACATATTAGTCTTAGAATTCTAAGGGATTCTCTTCCAAATGGATGCCACTCAATATTATTGCAATGTATCCCTATCATATCTAGAACCTACTCAAACAACTTTTCAAAGAACTTCTTCAACCTGCCTCACAACTAGTCATGACAGCAACATCGTACTCAACCTTGGTCATGCTTAAATCTACTGACTTCTCATCCAAAATATCATGGTAGATCTCATACTAAGGAAACACCCAAATGTGCTCATATTATCAATAACAATATCAATACATCTGTGTGATCACATACCATAGGAAGAACATCTCATACCAAAAACTGATCATCCCATGCAAATATCTCAAAGGGTTCTTGGTGGAAACTCAGTGTGTATGAAGAGGCTCAACCATGAATTGACTCAAATTCATGGAACATCAATTCTTCAATCAATTGTCGGTTTCCAAGCTAGTTTCAACTATATTTCTTCATAACTTCTTGAAATTCAATCGAAGTGTCCAAGGATTTGCATTTCCACGTTTCACAAACTCTTCAATAGCTTCACGACATAGATTTTATTTTCCAAACTTCAGAAAGTAATTCATCATACCGTGATTCTCATTTCGAACTTTAGAGGTCATCTCCCTCTTACTTTGATCATCAGAGGCTCATTACCTGTCAAGAATAGACCATCATCATATAAAACCAAAATCAAAGTCATACCTTGGACCAATTTTGAAGTATAGGTTTGGATGGGCACATCTTCTTGGCTTCACCAGATGGTTGTCAATACAAACATACTATTCTTGGGAAGCTTGCTTCATATAATGTTTTATGCAAACATAACACTTAACTAAACCAATATGCTTAGCCTTACACAAATCAATATTTTGCAATCAAATCAACTAAGTTAGCTTATCAAAGTTTAGATTCCATATCAAAACTAATATCAAAATCATCAATATCATTGTATTAAATTCTTTAGACCAGGTGACAGGTAGAGCTCTCATCCAAATATCAAGTTATGACTTCATCTATTGTCATGCCAACAAATTGTAATTTACCAAGCAATATCAAACCAAACTTCATCAAGTCATCCTTGTTATCATAACATAAATCATTTTTTTCACTAGATACAAATTCATACACCAAGGATAAGTCATGTAGGTTCCATTCATTTATTGTGAGATTAATTCATACTGAATCACAATTGTTTATACTTCAACAATTGTGTTAAGGATAATGAGGCCAATACAAAACCATTATTGAATACCAATATTAGTCACTAAAGGTTATTATGCCCAAATAGCATTGTCATCAAGGTAAATCATCAGTCGTCAAGTACCAAATTAGATCAAAACTCTAACTTGTCATCACCATGAATTCAAATAATCCATAAGCTAAAACATATCTATGAACCATCAACCATCATGTCGAAGTTCTAAAATATCATCAATATTTCAAGCCAATGTGCTTACTAATTCAATCCAATAGGTCATACCTTGACAAACCCATGTAATTGTTATCATATATTGTCATACACTAGCCTCAAGGGTTAAATCATAATGACATACTGGTATGAATATCTCATTCACCTACAAACACAATTGTAGTCAACATATTCACATTATAGTAAGTCAAACATTCAAACTTCCTTGCTCGTATAACTCTCTATTGTATGCTCCATATCTATAGGACTGTCATACTCCTGGTGCATTCCTGATTTTATGTCTAAAGCTTTAGTTCTGTGACCTACATGCATAACCGCACCCATAGGCTTTCTTTTGTGCAGTTGTGAGGCTTATAGTTGTACTGATAAGATTGCTTCCATGTGGTTAGGGTTTAAACTAAGGGAAACCCTCTCTTCTCATACTAAGACTTGTTGCAGAGTATCAACATCAGATATTTAGTTTATTCATGTCAAAAAATTTACTTCAACAATAAATTTTCTTCCATACATATAATGAAAATGATAATAGGTGTAGGTGATCCAGGTGGATGTTGGTGGCCACCCACCTATCCCACTTGGACCCCCACAACTGTCTCTGTCAGTTTTTCAGTTTCCTTATTTGTAACACAATTTACTATTTTTAGCAGTTTTTCAGGTCCTGAACTTCCGGAGTCGTTTTGAGGCCCTAAATGACGTTTTTTGGGAAATCTGGGAGCAACATGGGTCCATGGACGAATTTTTCTCTCCCTAAAGTTGTAGTCCTTGGATAGATCTTTCTAACGAGCTACTTTGGGTGTCAAACGGAGATCATATGCCAAAGTTACGACCCCGGGAAGTTGATGTACCAATTTACCCAAGACCAAAGGACAAAGCCAAAGTGGGGTGACCCAAGACAACCCGTCGAAGCTACAAGAAAAGAAAAATGCCACGAAGTCGAAGAAGGACACAAGAAAGTGGTGTGAGTTCCACAAGAGCCTGATGCAGGAGCATCATGGTTCCGAAAATGTGTACATTTAGTAGAATCTAGGTGGTCTTGTGTTTTCAATGAGTGGTTTTCCTAAGTATTTAATTCATGTAATTTTAAATATTTTGAGTGATTAAGGTGATACATTTAGAATAGGAGTTAATTATATATTGTGAGGAAATTTGTAAATGTTCTCGAATGTGGGAGAAAATGAGTGATGATGAGTAATTAGTATGGATTGAGATATTGTAAATCTTAGAAAGTAGTTCATGATTTATGGAGGATCCTTAGAATTAGTTGAAAGTTGAGATCTTCAAGGGATAAAGAAGATATTTTAGGAACTAATTGAGGACTTAGCGGATTCTTAGGATTTAGTTGAGAAGATTGAGGATCTAAACAAAAATTGGTTAACAGAATCCTTTTGTGTATAATTTGTAAGTCTCAAAGGCTTAAAAGGGAGAGAGTTAGAGAGAGAGAGAGTTAGAAGACAGGAAGGTTGGATTGTGAGCCTATGGGCATTGAAATGTGAAAGGGCCATTGATACAGACCATGTAAAGGCAGAACATGACAGCTAGATTGTAAACAGGTTTTTATTTGTATCTGTGCATTTGTTTAATGAATGAGGAAATTGAATTCATTGTGACTGTGTGTGTCATTCCTTTTATGTGCTGAGTGATCCGTAATTGTGAATTTATGGCTTCTATGTGATAAACCATGATGAATGAATTCAAGTTGAATTTCTGAAAGTATTTCTGAGTGACTAAAGACTTACCATCTGGGTAGAATCCATGTGATTCCAGTTTGGATTTAATAGATGTATGTACAGGTCAAGTAAAGGACGAATTATGAAATCTGGAAAAAGAGAAATAATAAAGAGAATATTATGTATTCCAGTTCGAAGTGGTGTTAAGAAATGCAGAGGAGGATAGTGGTCGGACTGTATGAATCCTGTTGGGTATACGACCAAAGTCCCACATTGACTAGAAGTGGGGAGGATCGTGCGTATATAAGGATGGACAAATATCTCCATTGGTATGAGGCCTTTTGGGGTAAAGCCCAAAAAAATAATCCATGAAGGCTTAGGCCCAAAGTGGACAATATCATACCATTGTGGAGATATGTGGTGTCCAGAGTCCTTACAAGTTGTATCAGAGCCATGCCCCGAAGTTAGCCAAGTGGATGAATCCTTAGAATGTCGAATGAAGGTGGTGGGCCCCAGTAATATCACGTTGGGATCCGTGGATGATCTCGGTTAGACAGGCAGTGTGCTCCGGATTCTTCATGGACGTGTCCTGGCCCCAACACGGTGAAGAGAAGTTGACCTGGGATAGAGCAAGCTCTCGAGGCAGGTGGTGCTCCATGTAAGGCATGTGCTTCCAATGCAATTGAGCGGAGAATCCTGGTTGGTAGAGAGTGGACAGATGGATAATCGTTTGAGGGGAGGCTCGATGGTCCTTTGTTCGAGGGGAGGATTGTTGGGTATACAACCAAAGTCCCACATTGACTAGAAGTGGGGAGGATCATGGGTATATAAGGATGGACAAATATCTCCATTGGTATGAGGCCTTTTGGGGTAAAGCCCAAAAACAAATCCATGAGGGCTTAGGCCCAAAGTGGACAATATCATACCATTGTGGAGATATGTGGTGTCCAGAGTCCTAACAAATCCGATTAAAGATATCAGCGCAAAGCTTAGAGGTAGTAGTTTTAAAGAAGCACACGGAAGAATAACTCAAGAGAAGATTCATGTAGAAAGAGTGGAACCACAACAAAGTGAAATGCATAAATGCAGAGATTAGGAGTCTACAGGTGTCTTGATTGGGGTTGAAGTGTCGCACTCATTCCTAGCCATTGATTTCAATTTCAACCGTTGATGTCACAGTCAACTACGGGGGTTAAGTGTTTGGTAACTCGTGTGTTAGTTGAAGGGCTGCAGACCGTTGGATCACTACTGACGTTGACTGTTAGATTAATATTGCATCGCATCTTTCATGAGTGAATGAACCTTGGCTGGGAAAAATTGCGGTATGCGATGTGCGATGATCAGGTGAACTATCAACCGTTGGATTAATGACGAGATCAACAATGGAGAATTAATCCGATAAGTTTTGTGCAAAAAGGGAAAGTCAATGTGGGAGGTTTGTTGTTCAATTGTTGTTCAATTGCTGAGTGGACCCGAGGAGTTTATGGACAAGAGTTTATTTTATTTGGAGTCTGGTTTTGTGCATTCAGGTGGGACTGGTGTTCGTTGGTGAATTCTGTTTTATCCCGTTGTTTGGTGATTGGTCGGGTTTTGTTAAAACCACCAATGTAGACACTTCTGATATGTATAGGTGGCCATAACCCACAGTTTCATGGTAAGGTGATTATGAAAACTAGGGAAATTGCCTTTAGGTAGTTTTTCCTACGTCATTTTAGTTTCAGAGCAGTGAAAGATTTCCTACAAGTAGAAAGAAGACTTTGCATGCAAAAGGAACAGGTAAATTTGTTTTTGAAGAACTCAGAGAAAGAACGAACCAATGAAAGAAAAATCAGTGAAAGATTAATTGTTGTTGACAATTAGGCTTCACCAAGATAAAGCTGGGAGATTGAAAGAAAGAATCAGATTCTAAATCTAATTGACAGTAGCTGAATGTTGAAAATTTGCGCAGTGGAAATATGGAGATCTACTGAAACAAATTTGCAGGAGTGATGAGATCCTGAAGACAAGTGATGGTATGCAAGTTTGTCTAATGATTAGCAGAAATCGAATGAGTGAGAATTTAGAGCAGGATTACAGTGGTTAAACTATAAGAGGGACTTTTGCAAGTTCTTGAAGTAGTAGAGTTTGAAGATACATCTGAAGGCTGAATAAAAGAATAGTCCATTCAAAGTGCGGGTGAATGGTAGAACAAGATCATGCAAATATATTGAAGGTGAGATGATATGTTTTTATTTTAATTTGATTTGAAGATTGGAGAGTTTGTGGTCTTTATACTGATACACAGGTAGCTGCATAAGAAGTTGAGAAGATTGCAGCAACCTAGAGCAAGGAATGCTCAATTGGTTCTAGAGGAAAGAACCATAGAAATGCTAACAAACTGAGCTCAGAGGAGAGAAGCTTAGTGAGGCCATGTAGCAAGAAGGAGACTTGTTACTGCAGGGGTTTTGTTGCATCTCACAAAGGCAATTCCACAGAGGATGTGGGTAGAATTTCTAAGGGATGAAGGAAGCTTCTAAGATTTTCTAAGTGAACAAAGAGGCGGTCATAACCTAAATGTTCCGGCTAAAGATTGGAAGAAAAGGACAGTTGTGTTCTTAAAGTGCAGATGAGTTAAAGCCTAGAAGAAGAAGAGAGGAATGCTCAAAGAGGTTCCAGAGATAGAGAACCAAGTACTTGCTAAAAGACCAAGTCCAGAGGAAAGCTTGGTGAGGTAAGGGGCAGTAGGAGAGACTTGTTATTGTAGAGGCTTGCGCAACTCATAGTAAAGTGAGTGAGGAACTCATAGAGATGGAAAAGATGATGACTAGTGATAGTCATAGCCGAGGTTCTGAAAGAGATCATAGCAAAGGACAAAAGAAGAAAGATTTAAAGGAAAATGGCATGAGAATGAGTGATGAAAAATATGATAAATAAATGGCTGAGATGGAAGTTCAACTTGAAGTATTAATGGAAATGTTGCAGAGAAATGAGAAGGACCAAAAATATGGTTATGTCATGAGAAATAAAGTGAAGTGGCAGAGGCTACAAGAGAAGAGAGAACAATAGGTAAATATGTAGTTAATAAAGGAGCGAGGGAACTTGAACAGATTCTAAATGTCAAATTGGAGACAGAGAAGCTCGAAAGAGTTGAGCTACAACAAAAGGAAAATGTTGGAGAAGATGTTGAAGTTTTGGTATGTGAACCAGATCAGGGACCATTACTTTTTGAAAGTTATGAAGAGACAGAGGAGTTGAATCATATGAATGATTCAGAGCAACTAGAAGACTTGATGACTGAAGCATCAAATGAGACCATGAGTTCCCGTGTTTTAAAAATGGATAATTTTTGTATGGTTGCAAGTTTGGAAGAAGATACGCAGTGTTTTAAAGTTGTCGAACATATGGGAGAATACCTTCCAGAAGATGAAAGTTTTGAAGCATAGTATGACAATGAGACTGGAGAAGAAACAATTCACTACAGTGAACAAGTGCAGAGAGGCATCATTAAAACAGATGGTGTGGAACAGAGACTTGTTGATAGTCTCAAGGATTCTTTGAGTTTGAATCAGCATACTAATGTGCTGACAAAGGAGTTAAAGGAAAGATCAGAGCAACGTATTGAAAGGTTGCCAGAGGAAGAAGAGGTATGAAGGCCTTATATTTTTTATTTTGATAATTGTCTTATGATTGCAGATTTTGTTGCAGAAACTGGAAAAAATTTGGCACAGGTGGATAGCCAAATGAAAGAAGAAGAGAAAGAACATCTACTAAAAGATGTTAAGGTAGATTTAGTAGAGGAAGAAGGACAATCTGGTGATTGGTCAATAGCAAATGAAGAAATAGGAGATTGTGTAAAATTTCCAAATTTTACTCCAAGTAAGATCATTGAGTTATATAGAGAGTTAGACCTTCAAAGACGAAAGTTGCAAAAGCAGAGGATAAACGTTCAGGATAAATTGTTGATGAAGGATGACAAAGAAATTGTCATGAATGACAATTAGGGAGAAGAAGTTATCATTTGCAATGAACGGAAGCATAAAATTATCTTGAAAGACAATATGGCAGCAACTGAAAAAAGTGTGAAATTCTATAGAAGACAATAATGAACAAGAGAGTAAGGATGTAAGGGCGGCAACAAGAATGAGAGTTCAGCAACCAAGACTTGAAGGCAATCAGCAGTCAGAAGATATACTAGACAGAGAGATTGAACTGATAATAAGGATAATGATAAAGATGTCTCAGAAGAAGACAACCGCAAGAAAGGAAAGAAGCAACAACAAGAGGAAGACAACAGTAGACTATGAAAGCATGGCAAGTGGAGCATTGCAGCATAAGATATGGAGACCTGGATAATAGCTGAAAGGAAAGGAAATAGGCAAAGATAAATTACAAAACAAAATATAGGATCCAGGAGGACAAAGATTAGAAGCACATGATCTGGAGATCATGATTATTTTCTACTTTGGGAGTCTGATGCAGGAGCATCATGGTTCCGAAAATGTGTACAGTTAGTAGAATCTAGGTGGTCTTGTGTTTTCAAAAGAGTGGTTTTCCTAAGTATTTAACTCATGTAATTTTAAATATTTTGAGTGATTTAGGTGAGACATTTAGAATAGGATTTAATTAAATATTGTGAGGATATTTGTAAATGTTCTCAAATGTGGGAGAACATGAGTGATGATGAGTAATTAGTATGGATTGAGATATTGTAAATCTTAGAAAGTCATTCATGATTTATGGAGGATCCTTAGGATTAGTTGAAAGTTGAGATCTTCAAGGGATAAAGAAGATATTTTAGGAACTAATTGAGGACTTAGAGGATTCTTAGAATTTAGTTGAGAAGATTGAGGATCTGAACCAAAATTGGTTAACAAAATTCTTTTGTGTATAATTTGTAAGTCTCGAAGGCTTAAAAGGGAGAGAGTTAGAGAGAGATATTTAGAAGTCGAGAAGGTTGGATTGTGAGCCTACGGGCATTGAAATGAGAAAGGGCCATTGATACAGACCATGTAAAGGCGGATCAGGACAAAGCTAGATTGTAAACAGGTTTTTATTTGTATCTGTAGATTTGTTTAATGAATGAGGAAATTGAATTCATTGTGACTGTGTGTGTCATTCCTTTTATGTGTTGAGTGATCTGTAATTGTGAATTTATGGTTTTTGTGTGATAAACCATGATGAATGAATTCAAGTTGAATTTTTGAAAATATTTCTGAGTGACAGAAGACTTACCATTTGGGTAGAATCCATGTGATTCCAATTTGGATTTGATAGATGTATGTACCGGTCAAATAAAGAAAGAATTATGAAATCTGGAAAAAGAGAAATAATACAGAGAGTATTATGTATTCTAGTTTGAGGTGGTAATAAGGAATGCAGAGGAGGATAGCGGTCGGACTCTATGAATCCGATTAAAGAAATCAGTGCAAAGCTCAGAGGTAGTAGTTTTAAAGAAGTACATGGAAGAATAACTCAAGAGAAGAGTCATGTAGAACGAGTGGAACCATGGTGAAGTGAAATGTGTAATTGCGAGGTTAGGAGTCTATGGGTGTCTTGATCGAGGTTGAAGCGCCACACTCATTCCTAGCCATTGATTTCAATTTCAACTGTTGACATCATAGTCAACTATGGGGGTTAAGTGTTTGGTAACCCGTGTGTTAGTTGAAGGGTCGCAGACCTTTGGACCACTGCTAATGCTGACCGTTAGATTAATATCGCATCACATGTTTCATGAGTGAATGAACCTTGGCTGGGAGAAATTGCGATATGTGATGTGCGATGATCGGGTGAACCATCAACTGTCAGATTAATGACGCGATCAACGGTGGAGAATTAATTCGATAAGTTGTGTGCAAAAAAGGGAAAGTCAACATGGAAAATCAACGTGGGAGGATCATTGTTCAATTGTTGTTCAATTGCTGAGCGAACCCAAGGAGTGTATGGACGCGAGTTTATTTTATTTGGAGTTCGGTTTTGTGCATTCAGGTGGGACCGACATTCATTGGTGAATTCTGTGTTATTCCTATGTTTTGTGATTGGTCCGCTTTTGTTAAAACCACCAATGTAAACGCTTCCAATACGTATAGGTGGCCATAACCCACAAGTTCATGGTAAGGTGATTATGAAAACTAGGGAAATTTCCTTTAGGCAGTTTTTCCTATGTCATTTTAGTTTCAGAGCAGTGAAAGATTTCCTACGAGTAGAAAGAAGACTTTGCATGCAAAAGGAACAGGTAAATTTGTTTTTGAAGAACTCATAGAAAGAACGAACCAATGAAAGAAAACTCAGCGAAGGAGTAATTGTTGCTGACAATTAGGCTTCACCAAGATAAAGCTGGGAGATTGAAAGAAAGAATCAGATTCTAAATCTAATTGACAGTAGCTGAATGTTGAAAATTTGCGCATTGGAAATATGGAGATCTGTTGAAACAAATTTGCAGGAGTGATGAGATCCTGAAGACAAGTGATGGTATGCAAGTTTGTCTAATGATTAGCAGAAATCGAATGAGTGAGAATTTAGAGCAGGATTACAGTAGTTAAACTATAAGAGAGACTTTTGCAAGTTCTTGAAGTAGCAGAGTTTGAAGATACATCTAAAGGCTGAAGAAAAGAATAGTCCATTCAAAGTGCGGGTGAATGGTAGAACAATATCATGCAGATATCTTGAAGGTGAGATGATATGTTTTTATTTTGATTTGATTTGAAGATTGGAGAGTTTGTGGTCTTTATATTGATACACAGGTAGCCACATAATAAGGTGAGAAGATTGCATAAGTGAGTGTAGGACCAAGCAGTCGCTGATGGTCGAGTTGAAGGCTTCAAAATTAGATGCATGTCCCGACCCTGAGTCAGAACCCGACAAGGGGAATGGCAAAGGGAAGCAGATCATTGATGCGGAAACTAGCGCCACTATTGCCACTGCCAAGATATAGAAGAATGAGCCTAAAGATCCAAAAGAGGGGGAGCGACTTTTCCACTCACAAATGTGGTTGAAGGGTTCGCTGCTGCAATTCATTGTTGACTGTGGGAGCCAAAATAACCTCATTTCAACAAAGGTCGTGAAGTAGTTGGGCCTACCGACTAGACCACACCCACAGCCATACAGTATCGGGTGGCTTCACCAAGGACGAGATCTCCGAGTCGACCAACAGTGTCGCCTTCCCTACAGCATCAAGCCCTTCACAGATGAGGTATTGTGTGATGTTTCACCTTTGGATGTTTGTGATGTATTATTAGGCCAGCCATACTTGTGGAGGCGACATGTTGTGTATGAATCAAGGCCCTGTGCTGTTATTATTTCTTTGGGTAATTAATTATACAAGACACCGAAAGTAGCCCCACCTACTGCCACCTCTTTGATCGCTGCTCAAAAAGGCAGCAAGCTCATCTCCCAGTCTAGGAAATTCATTTTCTGTCTCGTTCACTCCCAAAGTAAGGGGAAGATCATCACCAGATCCATGACCCCTGCAAAGGGTTCCTCCACGCAGTAGTAGCAGCAGAGGGATACAGTCAGGAAAGAACACAGGAACAACTTCTCCTCACCCAAAGGGGAACCACACAAGTTTCAAGTGGGCAACAAAGTTACATCTACAGAAATAACGCCTTACAAGAGCCCATCAGAAGCTCAGACCACTCCGACATAGTCCTTACAACATTACCAAGGTTGTGGGAAATAATGCTTTGGAGTACAACATTCATCCATTCCTTCACTTGCACCAAGTGTTCAATGTGGAACGTCCTCTACAATGCTTCCCACCATTACTGGACACATCAAAGATTGCATAACAACGCACCACGGACCAAGTTCAGCAAATGGAGGAACTTAACGCAATGGGGACCATTGTTTCCTAAGGGGGGAGGAATGATCCAGGTGGATTTTGGTGGCCACCCACCTATCCCACTTGGACCCCCACAACTATCTCTGTTAGTTTTTCAGTTTCCTTATTTGTAGCACAATTTACTATTTTTAGTAGTTCTTCGGGTCCTGAACTTCCGGAGCCGTTTTGAGGCCTTAAATGACGTTTTTTGGGAAATATGGGAGCAACATGGGTCCTTCAGCCAATGTTTATCTTCCCAAAGTTGTAGTCCTTAGATAGATCTTTCTAACGAGCTACTGTGAGCGTCAAAAGGAGATAATATGCCAAAGTTACGACCCCGGGAAATTGATGTACCAATTTACCCAAACGGGGCCCACAGTTTGGCGTTTCATCTTCTAGGGTTAGGTTTTTGAATGTTTAGGGTTTTCCATTGTTTCTCAACAATAAATAGGCCTTCAAGCCTCATTGTAACACAGTTCAGAGGCATGTAGCCACCACATCTCTTCTTAGAGATAAGTTACCATCGCCCTAGCAGGTTTATTTCCATTTCTGTTTGTAAGCATATTTCAGTATTTTACATTAATGAAATGAAATATTATTTCCGCTGCATCTATGTGTTTATTGTTAGCTTTGTAATTTGTTGTGTTCTTGTTTAAATCTAGATCAGTGGTATCAGAGGGGTTTTCTCTTGCTTTGTGTTTCTTTGTGTGTCCCCAACGAGGTTGGGATATAAGGAGCTAGGGCTCGATCTGGTTGAACCTTTGCAAGATTAGCCTCTCAAATCCTGACTACCTCCCATGGAAAATGAAAAGAAAGATGAGGGGGCAGGAGATCCTATCAAAATATTTCTCAAAGAAGCCCTCGAGCAACAAAGGAACACGATGATGGAAAGCTTTGCGCATATCCTTCAACGGCAACCCAGAGGCGACCCATCGGCTTCCAACAACTACTCTGGAAATGCCACATGCTTTATGGTACAAGTTAATTTTGAAATCCCCATATTCGAGGGTTAGATAGACATGGATGTCGTAGATAAATGGTTAAATCTGCTAGAGGTTTATTTTTTTGTTCATGATTTTTCCATTCGGGAAAAGATTATTTTCGCTCTTCTCAAAGCAGCCCCCCACGTCAAGGACTGGTGGGAAACCTACTGCAAGCAAAAGGATGAATGTACAGACTCACTATTTTTATCCGGACCCACTTGGAATTCATTCCGAGACACCATTAAGGAGCAGTATTACCCTATCAAAAGCTATGAGGACAAATACATTAAGTGGCCACGCTGCGGCAGGGACGGGACCAAGATGTGCCAGAGTTCACAAACAGTTTTCATACCTTTCGAACACAGTTGGGTATCAAGTACTCTGAGCTACATCTGGTACTCAAATATTGTGGCTGCCTACATAGATACATCTAGGAAGAGATGGAATTCCTGAAAATCAAGTAGAAGTTTAAACAAAATAAGCGATAATTTGGATCTGCAAATCCAAAGACCAAAGGACAAAGCCAAGGTGGGGTGACCCAAGACAACCCGTTGAAGCCAAAAGAAAAGAACAATGCCACGAAGTCAAATAAGGACACAGGAAAGTGGTGTGAGTTCCACAAGAGCCCCACTCACAACACAAGTGCGTGTAGGGCCAAGCTTTCGCTGGTGGCCAAGTTGAAAGCTTCAGAATCAGATGCATGTTCCGCCCCTGAGTCAGAACTCGACAAGGGGAATGGAAAAGGGAAGCAGATCATTGATGCGGAGCCTAGCGCCATTGTTGCCACCACCAAGATCTAGAGGAATGAGCCTGAAGATCCAAAAGAGGGGGAGCGACTTTTCCACTCACAAATGTGGGTGAAGGGTTTGCCGCTGCAATTCATTGTTGATAGTAGGAGCCAAAAGAACCTCATTTCAGCAGAGGTCATGAAATGGTTGGCCTACCGACTACACCACACCCGTAGCCGTACAATATCGGGTGGCTTCACCAAGGACGAGATCTCCGAGTCCACCAGTAGTGTCGCCTTCCCTATAGTATCAAGACTTTCACGGACGAGGTATTATGTGATGTTTCACCTCTCGATGTTTGCGATGTATTATTAGGCCAGAAATACTTGTGAAGGTGACATGTTGTGTATGAATCAAGGCCCCATGCTGTTATTACTTCTTTGGGTAATTCATTATATAGGATACCGGAAGTAGCCCCACCTACTGCCACCTCTTTGATCACTGCTAAGAAAGGCAGCAAGCTCATCTCCCAGACTAGGAAATTCATTTTCTGTCTGGATCGCTCCCAAAGTAAGTGGAAGATCGTCACCACATCCATGAACCCCGCGAAGGGTTCCTCCATGCAGTAGCAGTAGCAGAAAAGGGATACGGTCAGGAAAGAACACAAGAATAGCTTCTCCTCACCCACAGGGGCACCACACAAGTTTCAGGTGGGCAACAAATTTTGGTTACATCTGCAGAAAGAACGCCTTACAAGAGCCCATCAAAAGCTCAGACCACTCCGACATGGTCCTTACATCATTACCAAGGTTGTGGGA
>APFE030406230.1:203788-228751 GCA_000404065.3 Pinus taeda
CCCCCTGTGCCCCCCTCGCTGCGCAATCGGCGCAACGAAGGGGGGGCTTCGCCCCCCCTCTAACCCCCCGGTTCACTACGTAGGTTAGTCGTGGAAAGAATATAACACAACCCAACAGAGGGCTTACCTCGCCATCCAATATTGTAGCTTAAGCATAAAATTGAAACAATATATTATATATACCTTGTAGCATTCAAGTACTTGTGCACCTTCTTATTTGACTTTGGTAGCGGGAGCACTTTGTCAACTTCCTTGTCATGGGAAATTGTAGCTCTTCTCTTCCTATCCTAGCCATATTTTCCTGCATCTCAGATGCTCCTCAAGAAGGATCCACTTAACACATCTCATCAAGAGGTTAGAAGTATAAAATACTCAAATATACATGCAGGAAGCATAATCAATGATCAAATCAATAAATATAAACAAAATTAAATACATAAATAATTAGCATAAATTGAAATTTATTTATATTCAATGAGAGGTGATCATCTCCCTCTTGAACTAGCCTTTAAAATTTGTAACTATCCATTGTCCATATAACATTGTTGCCTTCAATATTTCAACCAACTTCATCAGCAACTAGGTCAAATAGATATTATCCCATCTAGGGCTTTATCAAATCCATCACAATTGCTTTGAACATCTTCATATTGATCATGCTGGGGTTTCTAGATTGCATATCTAAAATATTTTCCGTAAACCAAGGTTTCTTCCAAACCCTAAACTCCTAGTATCCATCAAACCCTAATAACCAGATTGCCTAGAGTTTCCTTCAAACCCTAGTATTTTAGGTCTCCTCCATATTCTCTTGCATCCATCAAAGGTGTCTCCATAGGGGTGATCTTCAATGACTTTTCTTCAACCCATCTCTAATACCATGTTAATTTTTCTTAGGACTATATTGTTCTTTGCTTTGATAATTTCATTTCAATATTTCCATATTAGATTCACCCCATAACATCATAAAATTATTCATATTTACATCATTATTCAGCAACATATGCAACTATGTAGAAATAACAATACCATCATCGATGCAGTAGAACATAAAGGAACAATAGAAGAAAATCATTCATACATAGAGACACCAAGATTGGTCGGAGACCAGGGAAAAACCTACTATGGGGAAAACCCTTTCAAATTCTTCTTCTTATTATATTTTCATTGAATGATTCAGCAAAGAGAGAGTACAATGATCCATATCTTCAATCATAAACATATCCAACAAAATCAACTAAAAATAATCCATGAGATGAACCCAACAATGCTCATATTCAAAAGCCTTTAATGAACTTTCATTGTCGGAAGTCAACAGTGTTAGACTCCAATCGCATGGATAGAGTGTCACGCATGCAGCTGAAACCCTCCAGTTGCATGCACAGTCTACATGCCAGCGACTACATTTGAAACTTCCCCTTTACAAGCCTGCAACTGTGACCCAAAACCCTAAAATAGAGATGTGAGCTTCGGACCCTGTAATTTATCCTTCGTGCAAATAAATTCTCTACGAATGTGCCTCAGACTTGTGCGAGCCAAAATCAAGAAAGAGAATAGAAGAATGTATCTTGATGATGTCCAAATGAGGTTGAGGTCACTTTTATTTATAGCCTTCCAAGGGTGTCTAATTTTCTTTAGGTATGACCTGATAAAATATGCACATGTGGCCTTATAATTCAAAAATACAATTTCCTTATCCAAGTTGAGTGCTTCAATAGTCAAAATTAGTCCTCTCGAAAAGAGGAATCTCATTTCATGGTTGGAATTTGTCAATGAGCTGCCAAATTAAAAGATCTTGTGGGATCCTAAATGTATCTGGTGAACACAAGGCTCGACATATGCTATGTAGTTAATCAATTGAGTCAAATTATGGTGAAGCCTACCAAGTTGTATTGGAAGGCAGCAAAGAATGTGTTAAGATATCTCAAAGGCACAACCAAGTATGGGTTATGGTATAGGAGGATAGAGTGAGTGAAAATCCAAGGCTTCACTGACATAGATTGGGTAGGGATTCCATCAGACAGTAAAGGATTTCATGTGTTATCTTCAATGTTGGCTTTGTGTTATGCTACCAACTCACAAAATAGAAGAAAAGATAGATCAATGACTTAAAAAATTTCCTCTTCGAGGGGGAAACCTCCTTTACATTACATTAATGAAAAATTATTCGATGATACAATTGATAATACCTCCTTGGTATATATAGGAGCCTAACGGGTCACAATATAATCAGAGCCTACATAACAATAATAATGTAAGGGCATGTTGATTGGAAAAAATGACCTTTCAACATTTTAAGGGAGACCACCTGGTCGGGAACTTAAAACATTTCCTTTTATGTTGAAATGGTGGTTATGATTGGTTCAATAGGGTCCAGTTACCCTCTCTCTATCTCTGCTAGCTTAAAGTATGACTTTCATCTACCAATAGGGAAGAGACATCAGATCGACTCTTCTTGTTGATCAAGCAAGAAATGATCCTTAAGCTAACTTTATGGCCCATCAAAACCACTCTAAAGACTACCTCTTTCATAAGAGGACTTCTAGGAATGTAGATTTAACTCTAAATTCTAATAAATCCTAGAATGTAAGCAAAAGAAAGTAAATCCTAAGCCTATCTTGATTATGAAGATGTAGATTGTTGGGTGTAATATAGGGCATATTAATGGACCAACATTTAATTGTCAATCTAGCAGTTCGTCAACTTTGAGGTGCAGCATTGGAAATGTGTTGATGGTGCTAGACCCGCCAACATTCAGGGGATCACCTGGGTATGAAGTCCCAACTAGACCTCACACTGTTTGGTGTGGGAGTCCCATCCGGTATGATGGCTCAATTGCCATTATCTTAAGGATTTTCCTCAACTCTTGTTTGTCAACGCAGGAGAGTGGTTTGCTTTGTCTTCGAGAAGTGAGGTTCACGTGCCTGGTGAGTGTAAGTGTTACTTGTGTCAATGGTTCTCTCACTGTAGAGGGAGAGAGGGTGAGAGTGAGCCACAAGTCAGTTGAGAGAAATCCCAACTCTGCTAGGAACACACAACACAACAGGACATGCACAACTTCTGACGAAACAGTCCACATGGATGTGGAAGTCACAACAAACAAGGGAAGATAGCACGTATAACACTTAGCGGATTAGTCTGCACGAGTGTAACAATTGTTATAGTAAGTTTTATGTGAAAGGTTTGTCTGATGTCTGGGAGAGTAGTCTACACGGGTGAGAGAGCGTTAACATCATATACAACACATTTTCATTAACATATGTGTATTACAACAAGTGAATTAGTTCAAGTGTTAAACACGGGTTCAAGAAACATGCATTACAAGTGTTAAAGATTAGTCTTACAACATATACAATACATGTGTGAAAACATGTTGGCTTGTTAGTAGGCTTCTGAATTAAGTGAAAGTTCCAAGACACATCGTTACACCATACATCACTAACCCCATGTGAGGGGCGTTGGATCCACTGCTTACTCCTCAAAGAAAAGATAACAGACTCTCTTGGCTATGTGGGAGGAGATGAAGTGAAAAGTCTCGTGCATGTACAAATGAGAGAGTATTTATGGCCAAGGGTGAACTAACCCTTGTGGTTGTTCGACTACCCTCATGATTATTTAACATCCATGACTTTTCGACTTTACATGACTCTTTGTTCAACAAGTGGGTCTCTTGGACTTCCACGTTATTACATTGATTTGACAACATGGCCCACAGTGGAGATGTGGACAACATGACTCGACATGATAGTGCTGGTACATTCGTGCTGCTATTGGAGTGCACGTCAAGTTGTAGTGCTACTAGGTGATGGATGTCTTCATGGTGTGTCATAGCGTCACCTCCACATGGAAAAGTGCGCAGAGTCTTCGATGTTCGTTGGTTCGCTTGATGTTTCTTTGGCACGTTGCTCCTTTCTTGTATGTTGGAAGGCTTGACAGGCTCATATGTTCGCGGAAGGTGCATGTTTGTCCATTCGTCTGTCTGCGAACACATCTTTGCATGATCATCTGTTTGCAAGCACATATCTTTGCATGCATCGTTCATTCATCCATTGGTGAACCTGTCCTTATGCATGTGCTCCCTTCATTCATCCCATTCGTCATTGCGCCATGTTTGTTGGTGTACTTGTACCTGCTGTCACTCATGACGAGACGACATCAAATCCAAAAACCTCCTAGTCTACCATGACACTTGATCATTTCGGATGCAAGTGACTAAGATAGGCAGCAAGGTTGGGAGGTGGGATGACGGCTCTGGGCACTGCTGATGAAAACTGCGTAACAGTCATTGGGTGATGAAGATGGGAAATCTGAGTCGACAGTGACTGTCTGCGAGGTCTGACTCAATTGGAAGGAAAACTGCGCAAATTTTGGGAGGGACAGTCTAGGCTGTAGGAAGGCAAGGCAAAAAGAATCTATGAATTTTCTAGAATGAGTGGGAAGCAAGGGCTTGATAGCAAAATTTGTGCAAATTTCTGGAGGAACAGGTCGGGTTGCATGGAGGATCAGCAGGTAGAAATCACACAATTTTTTGGAGGAACTGGCTGGGAACCTAGAAGCCAAATCTGCGCAATTCTTGGAGGGAACTAACAGCTGGTTGTTGGGCCACTGGCAGCATAAACTATGCAATTCCCATGGGGAACAAACAGTCAGCTGCTGGGATCTTGGCAGCAAAAAATGCGCAATTTCTGGAGGGAACTTGCAATCTACTGTTGGCGAGGGAAACTATACTAAGGCTGGGAGGTCGACTTGTTGATCATCTCTGTGCAATTTCTGAGTTGATCAATAGAAGGAATGCTCATGAAAATTGTGCAATTTTCTGGATGAGCAGCCGGTCGACTGTCGGGAGGACTAATTGGAAAAACTGTTCAATTTTCTGAGGGAGACAGGGACGAGCACTGGGTGTCTGTCCGGCCTGTCTACATAATTTCTTCAGTCAGCAGAACGGGCAAGGTCAGCAGCCTCTGCGTAATTTTTTAAGGGAGTCATTCCTAGGGTAGCTGTTGGGTCCGACTCTTCGGGTGGCTAGCATGAAGGTTGAGTGAATTGCTTGCGAGCAATGAAGCTTGAAAAGACTTGCTTGGTGCTTCTGCGCTGTTCTGGATGACAGTCAATCGATTCAATGGCAGGGTGATGGTATAACTATCAGAGGGGAGTATGGTCATCAAAACTTTAGAAAAATGACTAAGTGTGTGAATGAGTGAAAGATGCAAATGTGATCTTACAAACACACACCCTCATGACTTGACAACGAGACAACTCAAACCAACCAAACACACATGTTCAACATGACTGACCGACGGTGCAAGCGACAAGAGCGACACTCGTGATTGATCATTGATCAACCATGATGATGCTTGCATGACAGTGAATGTGGTTCCATGTGTGAGTGTGACAGATGTTTTCATAGATAACATAACATGTGCACACGAAGCGAAGACCTTAAGCATGACCAGAACATGGTCACAAGAAAGACACTGAAATCAATATGCAGAAGGTTGGGTGAAATGAACAAGAAAGGTGGGTGTGAAGGCTCACACAAGCTCATGGAGTGAACTCGAGTGTATGAAATAATCAAGTGAAACTCTCAAGGGAGGCTCTAAATTTAAGTGCAGGCCAAAATTTTGGAGGGTGGTTGTAGTTGTTACAAAACTTGGTGACACACTGGTAGAACTCCAACTTCTCTGTTTTGGTTCATTGATAGCACAGGGCCTTGGTCTTTCAAGGAGTATTGAATCATTGTATGGGTTACTTTGACTTCCCCACTTACCCCATGGACATACATGGTTCACCTTTTTCCAACTCAGTCAAACATAATCAAAATTTCAACTTGATCACAGTGTTTCGAATCCGGGAAGGGTAGTTTAGCTCACGAATTGAAGATTTTCAGAGTATAAGTTTTCATCTATGGTGTTGCTCTACTACCAACAGGCCTGGATAGTACCCCGGTGGAGTCACGCAGGAACACACAACTTGCTCCACTGCTAGTGAACCTGGTCATTACCCCGATGGAGTTGCATTCTTCAACTCTCTGCGCAGGAAGCTTCTCTTCTTTCGCCTTTGTATTTTTCAAGAGGATTGTGCATAGGAACTTATTTATTTTTGGGGCAGAAAAGGGATCCTGACTTATTGAGAGTAGAAGAGGTTGTTCCTTCAGAGAAGCATGTAAGACCTCTGACATAGGTTTGCTCATTTATATTTTCCCCTTCTCCATTTCTACTAGTTGGATGATCTTGAACACACAGATAAGAAGGTTGAGTGTAGGCATGACGCTTCCCAGTGTGGACATAGGCTCATGGTTGGACAAAAACTTCCCTTACAGATAGCTCGTATTTTCCTTTAGGACTTCATCGGCTAAAGGTTGTAACCAAGCACAGAGAAGACGAACACAAGATTTTCCAAGTGCTGCAGTGTCACAAGTCTCTTGATATTATACTCTATTCAAAAGCCAGAACGTAGTAGTTAGCAGCACTTATTTCCGGAAACAAAAATAGTAATATATCAAGCAAATAAAACAAACATAAACAAAAATAGCAAGCAAAACAAACAAAGTGAAAACAAAGATAGTAAGCAAAGCAAACAAAATGAAAACAACAAGCAGCAAGCAGACTATGTACATGGCACGGGGCACAGAGCGACTACTGGAAGTAATGCTTGAGATCTTGGTCGTTGATAGGAAGGTTTTCAACCCTCCCATCAAGTAATTGCAGACGTCAGGTGTGTGTGTGTGCCAAGTTTCTCATGGACCAATGTAAGTCCATCGGGCTCCGCTACCAGACCTAGTGGTATTCCAAAATACCTTTAAGTGAATATGACACCACTGCTTCAAATATTGCATGCAGCATAGGCTCATATGATGGCACAGGGTAGTTGTTTTTATTCCAGGAATAGTTTAAGTTCCTAAAATCAATGCATATGCGTATTTCCCTAGATTTCTTACGTGAGGGATTTAAATTAGAAACCCAAGTTCGATGATGAACTTTGCAAGTAATTCAATCATCTAAAATCTTAGTCAATTTTTTCTGTATATGGAGTTCAAACGACATATGTTTTTTACCTGACCTTTGCTACAACGGCTTGACTCCTCCTTTACCTAGAATCTCATGTTGGATTTCTCGCGTATAGTGTGTACTCAGATCATTATCTATCCATGTAGATACATCCTGTACTGTTTGATCAAGTGGTCAAAGACTTGCTACTATTGCGATGTGTCATTTGTAACGAGACTAGCTATCTTTGGATCATGATTGGTTCCCAGGTTGATCTGTTCGTTCATAGTGGTGGACCTATGGGTTCTGTTGTTTCTTGGCCCTCAACAGAAGTTCTGCGAATAATTGATCTTGTTGAGGGAAATCACACCCTTGGGGATGGGGTTTCCTTTCTTGCCCTCAGCTGCAGTTTTCAATGGTTGCTCGTGCTTACCTTCATCAATTGTTATGTCCTTGAAAGCATCAACATTGTTCGCAGGGTGCAGTATCACTTTGAGTGTGACTGCGTTGAGGTTGATGGTCCTTTGTAAGCTCAACACGAGTGCTTCATACTCAGCAATGTTTTTTGTGCACTCGAACTTCAAGCAGCTTGAAATCATGCATTTTTTGTTATTTTGGGCAACTAAGATAAACCCGGTCCTTGAGCCATCATGTGTCTTTGATTCGTCAAAATCCATGGCCCACGACTTGTCTGTACACTGGCCGTTTGGCATGCTATTATTATTGTTGCTATTATTGCTACTGCTACTGCTACTATTTGTACAATGCACTGTACATGTTTCATTACCATCAGTTGGGCAAGGAAGGGGTCCCAACTGCGTGTCTGGTGGGGTTGGAGCTGGTCGTGAGATAACCCCAACGTTGTTTCTAGGAGGCAGTTGCTAAACATGAGTTCTGCGAAGTCCAACGGTTCATTCTCGTCATTGAGGGGAGTGACATTGTGCTTCATATACCTCTAAGACACTACCCGGATTTGGTTTCATTTTCCCTTGTACGAAAGCCACATGTGCAACCAGTCTGTAGCAAAATATTCATCCAGCTTGCTGGACTAGTCTTTGCTGAGTAGTAGACCGTATGCTTCTGGGATGTCCACAATAACTATGTTGATGCATATTCAGATGATCATGTCTCGTAGTTCACCAATGGTTGGTACCAATGTTCTATCAAGTTGGATGATTCGTGTGGATGTCTCGCTCCATTGTGCATTGATCCTTTTCACAATGGAGAGCAGTGTGACGTTGGTTGTCACGCCATAATCAACCAAGCAGTTGTGAACATTATAGTTAAAAATTTCAAATGATAGCAGGAATGGAGGGCAGCCTGAGTTTGCTTCTTCCATCTGGAGTGTGTTGAGCATGGTGGAAAGTGATCTGGGAGGTGTGCTTGCTCCCTTACTGGTAAAGATTATGTTGTTCGTTGTTGTTTGTCCCAATGCATGCAACAAGATGTCTCGCTAACTCGGGATCTTATCTAACTTGAACAAATAGATGTTTGCCTGAGTTTTCTTCATGTCATCTACAATGTTGTATTCCAGAGGTGGTAGACTCGCCAAGGTGTCCAGGGTAGAACGGATGTTCATGTTTTCCGACGGAGTGATTTGCAGCTTCCTGCTCATGGATGTACTCTTGTCCACCGTTGTCTTCCCCGACTTGTTTTGTGTTTTCTGCTTTGGGGCGGCCAGTGGGTTAGCCTTCCTCATTAGCAGACTTATCTTTTCTTGCATTTCCCTAAGTGTAGGGGGAGCCCGTTTACTCCTAATAATGTAATAGGCATTTTGCTTTTGGGGTTGCTTCTCGGTGTTCATCTTCGACATCGCTTGCAAGCACTGATATGCGTTCACCACATGCCCAGAACTTGAGGCTTCATCAGGTGCAATACCTTCGTCATTATCTTTGTTATTCGGCTACTCCTACACAGTTTTTTGAGTGAACCAGTTGTTGCCTTATGAATTGCTTCCCTGTCTTTGTCTGGGCAGATGGATGCTTGCAAAGGTGTCTGTTTTCCATTGTTTAAGCTCAGACACTTTTGTCATCAAGTTCTTGACGAGGCGAGTGAGGGTTTCAATATCATTTGCTTCCTTGTCTCTACCCCTGCTCGCCACCACTTGGAACTTCATGCTCACATCTTTGGAGTCTTTTTCTAGTTCATCATCCTTAATAACTCCAATCGCGCGCAGGTCTTTCTCTATAGCAATAGCCTCTTCACAGTTTTCCAAAAGTGTTGGTTTCGCAGCCCACTTGACAAACTACGCAATGTTGGTCGATAGTGCAGACGCGTAGTAATCAATAGTGATGGAGTCATGAGGTTTGGTGTCCGCTTCAAATTTGTTCAATATGCGTGTAAACCTTTGGTTGAAGTATTTTACCTTTTCTTTCCCCTCCATCTTTAGGCTTCCTAATTCTTTCAGTAACATAGTTGGGGTCTTGTCATCAGCAAAACATTCAAGGAACATGCATTTGAATGCACCCCAGTTCTGTATTGAGTTTGGTGGAAGGTTTTGATACCATCTAGTTGCGCGACTGTCTAAGGTACATGGGAACAATCTACAAGCTACGTCGTCATGTCGTACCTCAAGGTATGCAGC
Source organism: Pinus taeda (assembly GCA_000404065.3). Lineage (NCBI taxonomy): Eukaryota > Viridiplantae > Streptophyta > Pinopsida > Pinales > Pinaceae > Pinus > Pinus taeda. The sequence goes on from APFE030406230.1 coordinate 213,356, forward strand.
TACAGGTAGAAGTTATCCAAATGATATTCTGCCTCCACTATGCTGTCAAGGTCAAACTTGATGTTCATTCTCTCCGCCCACTTCGACATCTTGTGCAAAACAGTTGGGAGAGCCAATGGTCCCTGAGTCATCCATTCTAGATTTGGGCCAGGCATCTCTTCTTCTTCTTCATCCTCCTCCTCTCTTTCAGAATCAAACAATTCCAGCTTTGATTTTGTTGGTTCATCTCCGCCTCCACCTCTTCTGCTTCCTTCCCCTCTGCCTCTTGTAGCGGATTCTGATCTCAAGATCACAAGAGTGTATTGTTCGCCTTTCCAAAGGACCGGAGGTTCCTCTCCGTCTTCAATATCTTTTTCCATACCTTCGAGTGTGGCAAGGAATGCTTCTTCCACTGATGATACAACAACCCCTAGAGGAGTGGATTTTGGCTTCCTTTATGCGTATGGAAGATGGTGTATGCCTGGGATCAATCCGTCTACTTTCGTGAACTAGCGAGTGATGGGACGTGTTAGCCCCTGAGGTGCAATGCTACTATTTTTAGCAGGAATGTCCCCTGTTTCAGCTCTGACGGCCACATCTCCTCTTGCTCTACTTTGGCCATAAGCCATACTTCAAAATATTACTCTCACATCTATAAATTCATCAGATCCTGATCCAAATGGGTCCAAATATGCTCTTCTAGTCTTCAAAAGCCAGTAAAATCATGCCAAAGGTCAAAACCAACGCAGGAAAAGAACCCTTGGAATGGAGGAAAAGCACTATCGAGAGGAAAAACACATAAAAACATTGAAAAACAAAGTATCGGAGGCATAAACACTAAAATGCACAGCAGCCGTCTGATCTAGCCAATCAATGGTCCAGATTTGATTGGCAGTGGCAATCGGTGGATCTTATCGGCGTCGCAATCAGCGGATATCGGCGCAGATGAATGGAACTTGCAATGGCAATCGACAATGCAACATGGACCTTTGATCAAGCGCGCAGATCGATGGCCCACATTGCATCACAGGATCACAATCGGGGAAACATTATGGAGCAGGGCCTTTATACATGTATATATGCGATTCGATGAATTGGACCCGACGGTTATATAAATATTATTTCATAAAATTTGAGATCCACAGGAAAGGCATTTTTAATGTATTTTCACGTATTTTTTTATTTGAGGATATACAAAGAGTAGCACTAATGCGATAAGACCCGGACCCGAAAGGGTTCGTGAAGAGAAATATATAATATTTGAAGTCCGGAGGGAGCCATTTTCATGTTATTTTCACAATTTTTGTATTTCTAAAAATACAAAGAAAATACACAGGGACAGGCCATGTGTGAAATGTGATAATGACTCAAAGGGCGGACCCAATAGAGGAATAGACAGTGTTTAAGGACTTTTGAAGTCCGAAATAAACAAATCTTGGCAGGATTTCAAAGTGTTGCAGCATTTTCTGTGTAAAACAGAAAACAGTGATTGTTAGCATTTGAACAAATTTCAAAAGGACCACAAACCCATTCCATCACATAACAGAAGGCCAGAAGGGGAAATGCAATAGCGCAACACAACAAAACCAATAGAAGTGATCATGGAGCATCGCTAGCACGAGAGAGCTCCCTGACAGCCCAGCAAACTACCGGAATACAATTACTCGGTTGTTAGAAGAAGAAACCTTCGATCTCATGCATGCCTAGTTATGGCATCAAATAGTTAAAAAGATAGAGGGGATAGATTAAGACCTCTCGAGGCTCAGAAGGCTCGAGACCATTGTAAAAGGCCTATAAATATGTGAAAGTTGAGAGTAACAAGGGTTCAACCTTTGGAAACTATGGAGACTCTACTCCTCTAGCTTCTCATCTTCATTCCAGCAATATAAGATTCTTTTGTTGTTACATGTTCAATTCCCATTTTCTCTACTGTTCTATGCTTGCACTTGAATAGGTTATTCATGTTTTCTTCTGTGTCTAATGCCAGATAAATGTCATCTTATCTCTACATTGATAAATTAGATTTGCAAGCTTCATTTACTTCCTATAGCTAGCCATTCATATGTGTTTATGTATGCATTTGCTAGTACAGTCAGTATTCTCCATCTATCCATTGAATCTATAAACTATTGAGCATTAGTGGTCTAAAGCCTTGTAAAGCTGAGGGTGTTCATGCATGTCTTGAGTGAAAATAGAGTTGAAACAGTCATCTGAATTGATCCAAACCATCATCCATTCCAATATTTCAGAGAACAATATTGAAGATTATATGTTACCAGGCATCTCCGAGCTACAACCTAGGAGAGCTTCCTGGAGTGATAACATAATTGGCATCGTTGCTGGGGAGAGGAAACTAAAGCGCGTCTTCCTTGGGAGACGACACAGATCCAGATTTGATGATAGACAAAGTATGGGCACTTTTTCCATTGTAATCATCTATCTGGCGACTCTACTGGAGGACGAACCTCTTGGCGACTCCACTTCATAGTCTAGACTCAGTTTGTGAGGCATACTCGGAGAAATCCTCAGAAGCCACAAGCTGACCCAGTTTCTGACCCTGAAAAAATCATCAAAGAAACAAAGGCATTGCACAAAGGAGCATCAGGTTCAGGTAGCTCTAAACAGTATTCTATATCTCTTCAAGAAATTCATGTGATAGAACAAATACATGTTGAGAGTATAGCATCTAATACTAGCAGTGAAGAAAAAATCTTAGAGATTCATAAAGCTCCTTATTATTTAGGTTCTCCTTTTGTTGCAAGCCCAAAGGAAACATCACCTCCTATCCATCATACTCCTTTAGTCCTGTCAGTCACTCCTCAGCCCTCTGTCATTCAGACTTCCAGTACTCTTATAGCCACCATAGCTATGGCAGGTCCACAAGCACCTACCAAAATGGAAAGAATCATAGCTGCTAGGTATGGGCCTCTAGTACTGCCCACTCCTTTAAATGCCATGCCTACTGGAGAATATCATAAGTATAGGCCTAATTTCATTGGGGCTGATGGTGTTACAGTTGAAGAACATCTTGAATCATTATATAGCTATGTTGATAACCTAGACATTAGTGAAGATGATGTGTGGATGAGAGTCTTTGTCCAAAGCCTAGATGGAGAGGCTAGAAAATGGTTCAGAGAACTGACCCCAAGATCTATAGTAGATATTGAGGCTTTAGATGATGCATTCCTAAAGCATTTGGGGGATAAGAAGGATCTACTCTACTACCACACCGAGCTTGGGAACTTAAAGAGTGAAAATGGTGAGTTGTTGTCTGATTTTAATAATAGGTTTAACCACATGTATAGCAAGATACCAGTTGAAGTAAAACCCACCACTACCTCTGCTAAACCCACCTATGCCAGTGCCTTTGATTCAGACTTCTATCTATTGTTGAGGGAGAGGCGATGTGCTATTTTGGTTGATATGCAGGATGTAGCCTTGGAAGTAGAATCAAACATCATGGCTGTAGAGAAGCTCAAGGGAATTGTTGATAGAAGGAGACAGAGGATCGAATTTTCAGATCCCAAGATAGATAAAATGACCAAGATGATAGAGTCATTAGCCTTTGAAATCTCCAAATTAAAGGTTGAGCAGCACCCTGGGAAAGGAAGAGTTCCTAATACTTTCGCCCCTAGAAATCCAAATCCATATAGAAGGGCTAATGAGCAGTTGCAGATTCTGCAAAGAAGCAAAGATGCCAATGAAGACCAAAGGGTGAAGACCCCTTTCCAGAATGTAGTCATGGAATAAGAGTAGTTTGAAGAAGAGGATGAGATCCATTGTCTGGAAGACAAAGGCATTGCCTCCTTTTTTACCTCAGCTGCCTATGAAAAGTCATTATTCAATGACTAGAATAGCCAAGAGTGGGATAATGAAGTTGTTCTGCAAACTGTTGATCAACCCATATATAATCTGAGGTCGAAGACAAATAATGCCAAGGAAACTCCTATTCATAGAGCTACTGTCCCTGCAATGCAGTAAGCTAATAATCAAAAACGACCAGCGATTGATCCCATCATCCTCAAAGCCCCAACTCGCGAGGTAAGAGGCCTTGACAAGTCTCCTTCTCCTTTCAGTTTTGAATAAGAAATTTAGAAGCTAAGCATACCGATACCTCTGATTGAACTAGTGAAGAATGAGTCCTTCAAGAGATCTATCCTAGAGGCCCTTGAGCCTAAAGCCATCCAAGCCTCCACTAACTATGTAAATCTGCAAGATGACAAACCAACTGTTATTCTCAGCCCAATGATTGAAAATTGTGATGACAGCTCCCCATCATTCTATGTCTCTCTGACTATTCGTGACAAAATTCTCCACAACTACCTTCTGGACACAGGAGCCAGCCATAATCTAATGCCCAAGGTTATCAAGGATGAGTTGGGTCTTGACATTACCAATCCTTATCATGACCTATTTTATTTTGACTCTAGAATAGTGAAATCTCTGGGATTAATCAAAGACCTAACCATCACCTTGTCTCAACTGCCCATGAAGAGCATGATGATGGATGTTGTGGTAGCAGATGTACCCCCCAAGTTTGGCAAGTTGCTTTTTAGGGGTTGGATCAAGAGATTAGGTGGAACATTACAAAATGATCTGTCCTATGCTACTGTCCTAGTTTTTGGAGGTGAGAGTAAAAGATTATACAGGGAACCTCAGTTGGCTTATGTAATTAGTGATGAAAGGAATCCCACTAATCATCCCATATATGCTGTCGACACTAATTTTGGAGCTTGTATTCTTCAGATTGAAGGATCCTAGTTGGCTTCCACGCAGCTTAAGAAACCAGTTTGCCAGATCGCAGAGGAAGAAGGCCCACAGATTTGGGACATGCTCTTTGATGGAGCTTGCTCTAAGGAAGCTGCAGGGGCAGGGGTAGTCCGTGTGTCTACCACACAAGAATGCATTCATTTATCTTTCAAATTAACTTTTCAAGTCACAAATAACACAGCAGAGTACGAAGCCTTGATATTGGGCTTAAACGTTGCTAAATATATGGGTATCGAAGGTCTGAAATTGTTTGGAGACGCAGACCTTATCATTTAGCAAGTCAACAAAACTTTCCAATCAAAGCATCCAAGGTTGAAAGAAAATAGAGATGAGGTATGGAAGCTTAAGGACTCTTTTAATATTTTCAGCATTTCTCATCCCCCAAGAATGAAGAACTAGCTCATTGATTCCCTTGTTGTGTCTTCTAACACGTTTATTCCTCCTTTGCCTCCTAAATTGACTTATGAAGTTCAGGTGAAATATAGACCATCTCTGCCTGACAATGTCAAATACTAGAAAGTTTTTTAATCCAATGATGAAATTAATATGTTTTTACAAGTCGTTGATGAATTTTCTGAAATGCATATCGACCAAGAAAACGAAACGATGGATGAATGCAACCAATCCAAGCTAAAGGTTGAGATTGGCCACAAAAGCATTGTCCAGCTACCTATTAATTATACACCCAAAGGATTGGTGCCCCTAGAGAAGTTGTTTGATCATAACGATGTACCTTATAAGCCTACCAAAAAGGAAAACAAGTATGATGTTCATAAACATAACGTAGGGAGTCTAGCCCATCCAAAAACATAAATATATCCACTCACTTGTCTTCTGCCCAGAGTTCTGAGTATTTCACCCTAATGAAACAATTTGCTGATATTTTTGCTTGGGAATACAGTGATCTTAAAACCTATGACACCAACATCATTCAACATAAGATTCCGCTAGAGAATAACACTATCCCTTTTAAATAGAAATTAGGACCTATCAGCCCTCCCTTATTGCCTTTGATTGAGAAAGAAATCAAGAAGTTGTTGGGTGCCAAGATCATAGTTCCCCTAAGGTATTCAAAGTGGATAGCTAACCTTGTGGTAGTAAGAAAGAAGAATGGAGAAAACAGGCTTTGTGTTGACTTCAGGAATCTGAACAAATGTTCTAAAAAAGAAAACTACCTCCTGCCTAAGATGGAACACTTGCTGCAAAAAATTTCAGGGGCTAGATTCATGTCTTTCTTAGATGGATTTTTAGGTTACAGTTAGATTATTGTGCATCCAGAAGATCAGGAAAAGACCACCTTCACTACTCCTTGGGGCACTTTCATGTACTCCAAGATGCCTTTTGGATTGATGAATGTTGGGGCTATTTTTCAGAGGGCCATGGACATAGCCTTTGTGGGAGAGAAGGACAAATTTGTCCTTATTTACCTTGATGACATAATAGTCTTCTCCAGCACTCACAAGGACCATTTGCAGCATTTGAAGAAGGTGTTTCTAAAGTGCAAACACTTCAGAATTTCTGTGAACCCAAAGAAGTCACAATTTGCTCTAGATCAAGGCAAACTTCTGGGACATATTGTTTATGCTCAAGGTGTGAATATTGATCTAGAAAGAGTAGAAGAAATTCAGACATTGTCCATGCCAAGGTCAAAAAGGGACATTCAATCCTTCCTGGGTGATATTAACTTTGTAAGGAGGTTCATTCCAAACTTTGCAGAACTAGTGAACCACATCACTTCCATGCTAAAGAAAGGATCAAAAATAAAATGGACAGATGCTGCAAGGAGCTCTTTTGAAGCCATAAAACAAGCTATCATGCAAGCTCCCACTCTAATCAACCCAAATTACACCAAGGATTTTAATATCTTCTCTTTTGCCTCTTATGATACACTTGCAGCAGTTGTATTGCAGAAAAATGATGAAGGTGTAGAGCACCTTGTGGCCTTTTTCAGCAAAACTCTGAGGGATGCTTGTTTAGTCAATTTAGTGTGTCCTAAATTGCTACATTAATTATCAATCTGAGATTCGTAAGCTGATGAACTGTGGCGCACTATATGTGCAAGACAACCTCTTTCTTACTTTTTTGTCGTTTTTTATTTTTATTTTGTTTTGGGGGTTTTTATCTTGGTTTGTCTCCTAATGCAAATGATAATCCTATTCCTAAGTTTTAAGAATACTTTAGAAGGCAATTTTGGGTATAGATTTTAAGGCAATTATGTCCTCTATAATAAGTTCCAGAACTTAACACTTCAGAAGGTCTTAAAACATGCTAGTGATGAAATTAATACTTGAACAAAAATGAAAATATGTTGCTATTAAAATCAAACAAATAATGAACCACTGATCATGAAACCATTATCTCTGCTGCTTATCTAAGTACAGAAAGAAAAATGAGTTAAGCTACTACATTCAACAAATCAAACTAATCAATTCACTTCATTCATAGTCCGATAGCTCGCCAAGTAGTCTAAGCTATGGCTTTAGGAGATAACGTAAATAATATGAGCAAGTTGATATCTAATTGCAAAAAAGTAAAACTAAAATCAAATCACATCATTCATAGTCTGAGAGCTCACCAGGTAGTCTAAGCTATGGCTTTAGGAGATAACATCAATGATATGAGCAAGTTGATGTCTAATTGCATAAAACTAAAATCAAGTCACATCATTCATAGTCCGAGATCTCGCCAGGTAGTCTAAGCTATGGCTTTAGGAGATAACGTCAATGATATGAGCAAGTTGATATCTAATTGCAGAAAAGTAAAACTAAAATCAAATCACATCATTCATAGTCGAGAGCTCGCCAGGTAGTCTAAGCTATGGCTTTAGGAGATAACGTCAATGATATGAGCAATATGATATTTAAACTAACTAATAAAGCAAGTAAATAAAACTGAAATCAAAGCATACTTGGAATTAAAAAAAAAAACTAAGAAAAGCAAAGTCTGCAGAGAGGCTAATTCCATGTCACTAGTTATTGCAAAGATTGTATGAAAATGCCCGGGCCTACTCTATCTTGAAACACACACACACTGATCAGTGTTATCAACAATATACAGAGCTGAAAGATCATGTACAAAAATGAAATGTTAATTACCATAATAAATGAAATATACACAGGTGGATAACTATGGAATATGTGCAATGGAAATAAGGAAACAATGCATAAAACTTTGCAGCAATAAGAAAAATGAAACCTTAGCGTGCAGGGGCCCTCTGCACAGCCTCGGCCAACAGGCTATCAGTCAAGAATTATGCTCACGCAATCATGTAGAAACAGAGTCTTTTTTATATTTCAAAACAGAGGAATAATCCTCTCGTTACCACAGTGGGACTAGTGTCATGACACAGTAAACTTTAACAGCAAAATTACATCAACAAAGACTAACTCTATGCGTGTAGAAACGCGTTATTTATAACAAAAATTCATAACTATTTTCCTGTGAAAGATCTTTAACTGAAGACACATAAAAGGACAGTGTCCGTAAACTTAGCATACTGGTTGCCGAGATTATTCAATCTATCAAGAGTGGTTGTTGGATTCACATCATGGGGCAGCCTACAGGTGTCAACATGACCCCGGGGATATACAAACGGCCATGAATCCTTCACGTGTTTGAAAACAGAGTCTGGCTGCCATAGGACTCCTTCGTTAGACCACCCTTTGACCACCGTTTACCACGGTTTTCCTTAACGAATCCGGCTAAACCTATAGGACCTGATCCATGTCCAGGTCATTTCTAACTTGCCCACATGCCTTTTTATTCTTGATGACACCTGCAACCTGGAGTTTAACAAAAATAGTTGCGGAAAGTGGCTGCATTCCGCAGCTCATGAGCAAAATCTACTTCAAACAGCAAACACAAAAACATAGTTAGAAAACCATTTCAATGCTCTTTTAGAATCAATATGCAATGATTTTTGATAGCTTATGAGGTCCAGGTGAGGGGAAAAAGTCTAGGAAAGTGTGTAGGAGATATGTAGTTTCAGGGCTCAACAATGTTGAACTAAGGTATGACCTTATTGAAAAACAAGCTTATGCTCTCATAAAATCTTTAAAGGCATTCAGAATTTATATCCTGCATTCCAAAGTGATTGCATATGTACCTTCGGCCTCAGTGAAAGATGTTCTAACTCAGCCAGATATTGATGGAAAAGGAGCTAAATGGATTGCAAAATTCATAGAGTTCAACATAGAGGTGAAGCCCACCAAGCTTGTCAAAGGCCAGGGCTTGGCTAAACTTATGGCTGAGGAAAATTGAAGTTTGTTAGACATCAATTGCATGGGTTCAAATTCAGGTAATGAGCAGGTAGAGGAAGCAGGAGAAGAGCAAGAGCAGAATCAGCCTTTGGCTGAAAATCTAGCCACTTGTGAATGGTATTCTAGTATAGTTCATTTTTTGTAGAAGCTAGAAGTCCCTCCAGGGCTTAGCTCGAGTCAAGCCCAAGCCATTAAGCTCAGATCAGCCAAATTCTGCATTAATGAAAACCTGCTTTATTGGAGAGACCCATCAGGAATCCTCTTGAGGTGCCTAGATAAAGGACAATCTGTGGAAGTCATGCACCACTTCCATTTTAGCATCTGTGGAGGACATCATTATTGGAAAACTACAGCCCACAAGATATTGAGAGTTGGGTATTATTGGCCTACTCTATTCTCTGATGTGTGTTCTTTTTTGAGGTCTTGTGACCAATGTCAGAGGTTTGCAGGAAGACAACAACTAAAATCTCTGCCCTTAAAGTCAGTGCATGTCAATGGTTCCTTCCAGCAGTGGGGCTTGGACCTTATAGGTGAGATCAACCCACATTCCAGTGGCCATCACAAATGGATCTTGGTAGCCACTGATTATTTCACCAAGTGGATTGAGGCTATACCCACTAAGAATGCTAATCATCAAGTTGTCATAATGTTCTTGAATGAGAATATTTTCACTAGATTTGGTTTCCCGACCAAACTAGTCACTAATAATGCAGCATCTTTCAAGGTAGAAGAATTTTTAGACATGTGTGAATCCATGGGTATTCAATTGGTGCATTCTACCTCATATTATCCTCAAGGCAATGGCCTTGCAGAATCATCTAACAAGAGTCTTGTAAGGATAATCAAAAAATTGTTGGAGGACAACAAAAAGAGTTGGGATTCCAAGTTGAAGTTTGCACTCTGGGCTGACAGAGTTACCAACAAGAAGTCCATAGGAAATTCTCCATTTATGCTGGTTTATGGTGTTGATATTATTTTTCCTATCCAGTTGATTCTCCCTGTGGCCAAATTCTTGCAAGAAGAACATGATGAAGAGAATGACATGATAAGGAGAATGAATAACCTAGTTGAATTACATCAGATTAGAGAGCAGTTGGTTGAGAAGTCAAGAATTCATGAGAAGAGGATCAAAGAAACCTTTGACAGGAAAGCAAAAGTGGACAATTTCCAAGTTGGTCACTGGGTTCTCAAACGGGATGCATTGAAGGAAAAGAAAGGTAATCATGATAAGTTTGACTCCTTATGCACAGGTCTGTTTGTCATCGCTCAAATTCAGCAGAACAATACCTTTATTCTGCATAGTCTAGAAGGAGAGTTTTTTGGTGGCCCAGTCAATGGGCAGTTCTTGAAACTTTATTTCATTTAAGGCTTCAAAGCCTTGATATTGTAAATATGTTTTCCAGTTTTTATTTTCTATGCAAAATAAACTCCATGCCCAATGGAACACTAGAAGATAGACTTGATTTTGGTTTTACAGGAAAGGCATTGGTATGTGGTTCTTGAAACCTCACATGGAGCCTTTCATCCCCAAAAGGAGCCAGTGTTAGCCCCTGAGGTGCAATGCTACTAATTTTAGCAGGAATATCCATGTTTCAGCTCCAACGGCCACATCTCCTCTTGCTCCACTTTGGCCATAAGCCAGACTTCAAAATATTACTCTCGCATCTATAAATGCATCAAATCCTGATCCAAATGGGTCCAAATATGCTCTTCTAGTCTTCAAAAGCCAATAAAATCATGCCAAAGGTCAAAACCAGCGCAGGAGAAGAACCCTTGGAATGGAGGAAAAGCACTATCGGGAGGCAAAAACACATAAAAATAGTGAAAAACCAAGTATCGGAGGCATAAACACTAAAATGCACAACAGCCGTCCGATCTGGCTGATCAACGGTCCAGATCTGATTGGCAGGTCGCAATAGGCAGATCTGATCGATGGCCGCAATCAGCAGATACCGGCGCAGATGAATGGAACTTGAGATGGCGATCAGCGATGCAATGTGGACCGTTGATCAAGTGCGCAGATCGGCGGCCCACGTCGCATCGCAGGATTGCAATCTGGGAAACATTATGGAGCGGGGCCTTTATACATGTATATATGTGATCCGATGAACCAGACCTGACGGTTATATAAATATTATTTCATAAAATTTGAGATCCGCAGGAAAGGCACTTTTAATGTATTTTCACATATTTTGTTATTTAACGAAATACAAAGAGCAGCGCTGATGTGATAAGACCCAGACCCGAAAGGGTTCGTGAAGAGAAATATATAATATTTGAAGTCCAGAGGGAGCCATTTTCATGTTATTTTCACGATTTTTTGTATTTCTAAAAATACAAAGAAAATACACAGGGACAGGGCATGTGCGACATGTGATAGCAACTCAGAGGGTGGACCTGATAGAGGAATAGATAGTGTTTAAGGACTTTTGAAGTCCAAAATAAACAGAGCTTGGCAGGATTTCACAGTGTTGCAGCGTTTTCTGTGTAAAACAAAAAACATTCATTGTTAGCATTTGAACTGATTTCAAAAGGCCCACAGAGCCATTCAATCACATAACAGAAGGCCAGAAGGGGAAAGGCAACAACGCAACACAACAAAACCAATAGAAGTGATTATGGAGCATCGCTAGCACGAGCGAGCTCCTTGACAGTGTAGCAAACTACCATAATATAGTTACTCAGCTGTTAAAAGAAGAAACCTCCGAGCTCATGTGTGCCTATTCATGGCATCAGACAGTTAAAAAGATAGAGGGGATAGATTAAGACCTCTCGAGCCTCAGAAGGCTAGAGACCATTGTAAAAGGCCAATAAATATGTGAAAGTTGAGAGTAACAAGGGTTCAACCTGTGGAGACTCTACTCCTCTAGATTCTCATCTTAATTCTAGCAATATAAGCTTCTTTTGTTGTTACATGTTCAATTCCCATTTTCTCTTTTGTTCTATGCTTGCACTTGAACAGGTTATTCATGTTTTATTCTATGTCTAATGCCAGATAATTGTCATCTTATCTATGAATTGATAAATTAGATTTGCAAGCTTCATTTACTTCCTATAGCTAGCCATTCATATGTGTTTATGTATGCATCTGTTGGTACAGTCAATATTCTCCATCTATCCATTGAATCTATAAACTATTGAGCATTAGTGGTCTAAAGCCTTGTAAAGTTGAGGGTGTTCATGCATGTCTTGAGTGAAAATAGAGTTGAAATAGTCATCTGACTTGATCCAAACCATCATCCATTCTAATAGTTCAGAGAAAAATATTGAAGATTATATGTTACCAGGCATCTCCGAGCTACAACCTAGGAGAGCTTCCTGGAGTGATAACAGGACGGACGGAGCAAAGTTGATGATACAGAATCTCATGCTCAATCTTGGGCAGTGAGGAGTAACCAACTGTAGATTCACATGTAGGTGAGAGGGAGTATGAGTTACTACCTTGACCATATGGTTGATGAATGAGTGTGAGAGAATGTTCAGCCATATACAATTGGTTTCCCTCCTTCTAGTGCTAGAAATGTTGATAGTTGGACCCACCAACATTCAGGGGATCACCCTGGTATGAAACTATACCTCACACCATTTGGTGTGGGAGTCCCATCCAATGTGATGGCTCGGTTTCCATTATCTTAAGGATTTGCCTTAACTCTTTCTTGTCAACACAGGAGAGTGATCTACTTTGTCTTCGAGAAGTGAGGTTTGCGTTCTTGGTGAGTGTAAGTGTTACTTGTGTCAATGGTTCTTTCACTGTAGAGGGAGAGAGGGTGAGAGTGAGCCCCAAATCGGTTGGGAGAAGTCCCAACTCTAATAGGAACACACAACACAACAGGACATGCACATATTTCAGTGGAACAGTCCACACGGATGCGACAGTCACAAAAAATAAGGGAAGATAACATGCATAACACTCAGCGGATTAGTCTGCACGAGTACAACAGTTGTTATAGCAAGTTTTATGTGAAAGGTTTGTCTGATGTCTGGGAGAGTAGTCTACACGGAAGAGACAGCGTTAACAACATATACAACACCTTTTCATTAAAATATGTGTATTAGAACAAGTGAATTAGTTCAAGTGTTAAACATGGGTTCAAGCAACATGCATTACAAGTGTTAAAGATTAGTCTTACAATAGATACAATACATGTGTGAAAATGTGTCGGCCTATTAGAAAGCTTCTGAATTAAGTGAAAGTTCCAAGACACATTGTTACACCATACATCACTAACCCCGTGTGAGGGGCATTGGAGCCACTTCTTACTCCTCAAATAAAATATAACTGACTCTCTTGGCTATGTGGGAGGAACTGAAGTGAAAAATCCCTTGCATGTACAAATTAGGGGGTATTTATAGCCAAGGGTGAAACTGACCATTGTGGTTGTTCGACTACCCTCATGGCTATTTGACTTCCATGACTTTTCAACTTTACATGACTCTTTGCTCAACAAGTGGGTCTCTTGGACTTCCACATTACATTACATTGATTTGACAACATGGCCCATAGTGGAGATGTGGACAACATGACTCATGACATGACTCGACATGACAGTGTTGGTACATTCGTGTTGCTACTTGAGTGCATGTCTAGCTGTAGTGCTTCTAGGTGATGGATGTCTTCATGGTTTGTCACAGCTTCACCTCCATATGGCAAAGTGTGTGGAGTCTTCGATGGTCTTTGGTTTGCTTGATGCTGCTTTAGCACCTTGCTCCTTACTTATATGTTGGAAGGCTTGATAGGCTCATTTGTTCGCGAAAGTTGCATGTTTGTCCGTCCGTCCATTCGCGAACACATCTTTGCATGATCATCCGTTCCTAAGCACATCTCTTTGCATGCATCGTTCATTCGTCTGTTGGTGAACCTGTCCTTCTGCATGTGCTCCCTTCATTCATCCCATTCGTCGTTGTGCCATGTTTGTTGGTGTACTTATACCTGCAGTCACTCGTGACGAGACGACATCAAATCCAAAAACCTCCCAGTCTACCATGACACATGATCACTTCGGATGTAGGTGACCGGGAGAGGCAGCAAGGTTGGGAGGCGGGATGATGGCTTTGGGCACTACTGATGAAAACTGTGTAAGAGTTAATGGCTAATGAAGATGAGAAATCCAAGTCGACAGTGACTATCTGCGAGGTTTGGCTCAGCTAGAAGGAAAAACTGCGCAAATTTTGGGAGACACTCTGGGTTGCAAGAAGGCAAGGTAGAAAGAATCTGCGCATTTTCCGGAATGAGCGGGAAGCAAGGGATTGAAAGAAAAATTTGCATAATTTTATGAAGGAACAGGCTGGGTTGCGTGGAGGATCAGCGGGAAGAAATTGCACAGTTTTTTGGAGGAACTGGCCGGGAGCGTGGTAGCGAAAACTACTCAATTTCTGAGCTAAGTGGACTGTTGAGCAGCAAAAGGCCTGCTCATGAAAACTGCACAATTTCTGGATGAGTATCCAGAAGATAGTTACTGATCAAACGGGAACTATTACCTCAAAACGGGCACTCGAGCCCAAAATCTAAAAAAAACATGAAAAACAACCCAAAACTAAAAAAGTGTTGATTCTGCATCACCAATTTATTTTTTTAGAGTAGATTTTCAATATTTTTTTTAAAATAACAGTAAAAAAACAATAAAATCCATTTTGTTTGGTGCAAAAAACACCTTGAAATCGAAAAGTGTTGATCCCAAAATAACGTCTTTTTTTTCCATGGTACATTTTCAGCATTTTTTAATAATGACATTAAAAATAAAATATCATAACTCTAAAAACCTTTAAATTTCCAACGATTGTCAAGCATGACATTAACGATAAAATATAATGTCTTTGAAAAGCCTTAAAATTCCAACGATTTTTAAGCATGACATTAAATTTAAAATATCATTTCTTTGAAAAACCTTAAAATTCCAACAATTTTCAAGCATGGTGCTAAGAAAAATATTTATAACTATTTTCAACCATAACATTAAAGATAAAATATCACGACTTAAAAACGTTAAAATCTTGACAATTTTTCAACCATACATTTAAAACCAAAGATTATAATTACAAAACAATCTTAAATTTTCAAAATATTTCAAGCATGACATTATGGAAAAATTTTATGACTAAAAAAAACTTTAAAAATGAACACCTGAATGAAAGAGTTATTATACCAAAAGTAATTTTTTTAAATGTTAAATGTATAGCGATTTTAAAATCTTAGCATAAGACAACTTCAACATTGCAAAAAAAATTAAAAATTAAAAATCAACTATCAAATTGACACGGAGTGTAGGTAAGCTCAACCCATTGTAATGAAAACTTAAAGACCAACCATGAAATTAATACATTATGGGGCATACTCGGTTCATTATAACGAAAAATTTAAAATCAACTATCAAATTGCACATAATTGGAC
>APFE030406230.1:229653-241780 GCA_000404065.3 Pinus taeda
GGGTGTCACGCCCTGGCAAACCGGGCGCCCCGCACGACGGGCAAATGTGCCTTCACCCGGCAGTGGGCACGACCCGGGCGCAGCAAACGGGTACCGGGTGAGGCTACACGAGCGTATAGGTTGGTGCATGGCACGGCGCTCCACGCACAACGGGCGGGCGACCCGAGGGCGACCCGCGCCCGAGGGGCGGACGTCATGAACGAAGGCATCGACACAGGATTGGCAGCAGCTTGAAACAGCGCACGGGTGCCGCGGATGAAGCGAGTTTGGAACTGGTGCGGGTCAGGCAAAGTATTCCCGCCTACCCGGTGATGAACGGAGTACCCGCGGGTAGACAGACTTGTGGCAGAATCGGGTTGTGGGTAGTGCGTCAGGCGCACACCCGTTCAACAATCCGGGCGTTCAACGGTTCTGCGTTCAACAGTTCGACGTCCAACAGTTCAACAGTCCGGGCGTTCAACAGTTCGGGCGTCCAACAGTTCGGGTGTTCAACTGTTCGGGCGATACCGCGGGTTGGTTGCGGGTCATCGTGCAGGACATACAAATGGGCGCAGTGATTGGCGGACAAAACATAACAGTTGACGGAGAGCTGCACGCAAGGTGCGCCCACCCGCCCCGGCTACGTCGTGCGGAATTACAGAGGTATGGCGTTGGCGGGTGTGGCGTATGGCGTTGGTTCTGCCCGAACGAACTCGGGTGTGGCGACATCAACGAATGGACGAAGGCGGCGGCAAGCCCGAACAACGGGCGAAGTGGCAGCACGGGTTCAACGATGGAGGCAACATACGAGCAACGGGCGGGCGGAGCGTTACAACGCGAATTAAGGCCGAAAGGATATACCCTTTGGCGTGGGCGGCTTGGTATAACAAAGGCCGACCCGCCAAATGGGATAGACATGGCGGTTCAAATAAAACATGCGTCGGCTTTAATATAAGGAAGGGGCGTAATGTTATAATTTCGAGGTTGGCTTTCACAACCGACACCCCATTCAAATGGCGGTGGCAAGCCTATATATAGGCAAGCGCTGAGGCCCATTTGAGCATGGACCTATCAACTCAAGTCGTGAACGAAACAAGGAGGAGCTCAATTCTTGGTGATGCACATGTCTTTTGCGCTGAGGTAAAGGAACGCAGCTCGGTTTTGGACAGACTGTATAGAGAGGCTGAAAGCAACAAGGACGCAGACAATAGTTTATGCCGGAATTGACACGAAGTCGCACGACAGGGATGCGCACTTGGTTATAGGAGTGGGTATAATACCAAAGGCTGTTCTACGCCAGTTGTACGAAGAATTACAAGTGCAGGCCGTGGGTTCTACGCCCGGCGCACGTATATTGTAACTTTTGAAAGTGTAATAAAATCTTGTGGGTGAACTCGTTCGGGAGTTGCCCCTCCCATTATAATTGTGTGTCAATGTTCTAAGTTCGGTTTTACATTGTATGCTAATTATATTGGTCGAAATTGGTTGTGAATTTATAATCGGTTGTGAAGTTATATTGGTTATAATTCGGTTATGAAGAATTGATGTTTTTACTTAATCAAAGAAGTTGAATTAAGTAGGCTAATGCGAGAAGGCGTAGTCCATATGCATTTCTATTGAACAAATAGTGTGCACAGTGGTGCCGCACCCGCCCAATAGAAAAAAAAAAGATTGGGGGCGTGACAGGTGGTATCAGAGCAGGGTTGCTCGGCAAGCCTTTGCAGGTGATTTGGGGAAGACGGTGAATGGTCGACACCAGGTCGCAAAAGAACAAGAAGATGGCAGCTAATTCTCAAGCCGGGTCTAGCCATACGATGAAGGACGCGGTGAGGGATACAACCCTTGAGTTCATTGACAAAGTAATCGGGAGGATGGAGACTTTGGAAAACTCTTGGAACCAAGAGGTGGGTTCACTTAACAAGGAACGAGAGACCATCTCAAAGGTCAAAGAGGAACTTGAAGAACTCCGAACGCAGCATGATGAGCTCAAAACACAATTCGAGTACACTGATTTCTTGTGTACACAACTTGAAGGAAGGGTAAAAGAGGTCGAGGAATCAAGGGATCAGGGGCTAGCAGAGCTCGTGAACTTGAAGGGGACTCTCGACAAAACAAACAAAGCTCTTGAAGAGGCCCGAGATGAGATTGCGGTATTAAAAAGGGCCGTGAGGCACAGCTCAGGTGGAGGAGTGCCCCATGTAAAGGTCAAAGAACCGGAGTCTTATGACGGAACAAGGAGCGCAAAGGTTCTTGGCAACTTCTTATGGGACATGGAGCAGTACCTAGAACGGTTGAACCTACGTAAGGGAGAGGCGCAAGTCAAGGTAGCCGCCCAGTTCCTAACTAATGATGCTAAGATGTGGTGGCGAAGGAGGGTCGATCAGATTACTAATGGTAATGCTGACGACATCACTTCGTGGGAAGATATGAAGAAAGCCTTGCAGTCCCACTTCAGTCCTCAAGATGAAACGTGGGAGGCAAGAACCAAGATTAAGTTCATCAAACAAACCGGGAGCTTACAAACCTATCAGCAAGAATATTCAAGCGTGGTGCTGGAACTTCCTGACATGGCCGAGAAGGACAAGGTCTTCAATTTCATTATTGGATTGAAGCCTTGGGCTCGTAATGAGGTGAAGAGGCAGAAAATTAAGACGCTTGAAGAGGCCTTCGCTGCGGTTGACAGGCTCGTGGATCATTACGATGAGACTTCTAATGAGAGAAAGAAGTCCGATAAGCCAAAAGAAAAGAAAAAGGAAGATGCTCCAAAGTCGGATAATGCTCCGAAGGAGAAGAAACCTTTGAAGTTCTGGTTATGTGCAGGACCACACACGGTTAAGAACTGCCCTTCTAAACCAAAAGTGGTCGTTGCCGCACAAGAGGAGGAAGAGGACAATGCTTCTGTAGGGATGATGCAGATCCTCGGAGCCTCTGCCACTACGGGGATAACTTCTAGGAGGAATCCGGAAAGGAATAGACTGGAATATGTACGCATGAAGATTGGTGGAGCGGAGGTACTCACGATGGTTTACAGTGGGGCTTCACACAATTTCATGATCGAAGACACCGTAAGGAGACTTGGGCTAAAATTTGTGCCAGTGGAGGCACATATGAAGACCGTAAACTCTCCTCCGACGGCGATCCTTGGCATAGCTGAAAAGGTGGACACCATACTTGGTGAATGGTCAGGGAAAGTGGACTTCACCATAGTACGAATTGATGATTATGAGGCTGTGTTGGGGATGGAATTCATGAAGCAATTCGAAGCTATGGTAGTGCCACATCTGAGGAAGCTCTTCATTTATGATGGAAGGGAGGACGTGCCCATTGGTGTTCCTACCATGGGTGTGACTAAGCCGGATCATAAACTAGGAGGTATGCAAATGGAGGACAGGGAAAAAACAAACAAGCGGTTGTCTACCATGGAGACAAAGCTTGCAGAACAGGCATTGGTCATCCAATCGCTTTCAGATAGCATCTTGGATTTGTCAAGAAGGCTAGAATTGGTAGAGGACGATGACGATGAGGACGATGAGGACGATGTATATGTGAGACCCAACATCCAAAAGGAAGATCGGGAAGCATATCTACGACGGATGGTGGTTGAGGATCCAGACCGATGGATCGAACTGATTAGTGAGGGAGAGCCACTCGGCTCATCTCCCTTTCTATCTTCTTAGATGATATGGAGGATGGGCTCATTGTTGACTGCTCAAGGCAGTGGGCCCTCGGTTTGATTGGGCAGGTATGATGATCCCAGCATGCAGCAGAAAGATGGGGTTTCCATGGACCTGGGCAGGGGATCGTAAAGCAAGTGTTGGCACATAGTCAAGATGTGTGACACTTGACCATATGCATGAGCATTTTGGTGACCTGATGGGGGCAGGATCGTTTAAGAGGAGTCTACATTATGGTTGTTGATGATCTCGGTGAGGAATTACCAGGATGAAGTGTTGTCGGGTCGACAACGTTTTTGGGTGGAGGAGGATGTCACGCCCTGGCAAACCGGGCGCCCCGCACGACGGGCGGGCGACCCGCACGATGGGAAAATGTGCCTTCACCCGGCAATGGGCACGACATGGGCGCAAAAAACGGGTACCGGGCGAGGCTACACGGGCGTATAGGTTGGTGCATGGCAGGGTGCTCCGCGCACAACGGGCAGGCGACCCGAGGGCGACCCGCGCCCGAGGGGCGGATGTCCTGAACGAAGGCATCGACACAGGATTGGCAACAGCTTGAAATAGCGCACGGGTGTCACAGGTGAAGCGAGTTTGGAACTGGTGTGGGTCGGGCAAAGTATACCCGCCTACCCGGCGATGAACGGAGTACCTGCGGGTAGAATAACTTGTGGCAGAATCGGGTTGTGGGTAATGCGCCGGGCGCACACCCGTTCAATAGTCTGGGCGTTCAACGGTTCGGCATTCAACAGTTCAACAGTCCGGGCGTTCAACAGTTCGGCGTCCAACAGTTCGGGTGTTCAACTGTTCGGGCGATACCGCGGGTTGGTTGCGGGTCATCGTGCAGGACATACAAATGGGCGCGGTGATTGGCGGACAAAACATAACAGTTGACGGAGGGCTGCACGCAAGGTGCGCCCACCCGCCCCGGCTACGTTGTTCGGAATTACAGAGGTATGGCGTTGGCGGTGGGGAAGCACACGGGTGCACCCGACGTTCTGCCCGAACGAACTCGGGTGTGGCGACATCAACGAACGGACGAAGGCGGCGGCAAGCCCGAACAGCGGGAGAAGTGGCAGCACGGGTTCAACGATGGAGGCGACATACGAGCAACGGGCGGGCGGAGCGTTACAACACGAATTAAGGCCGAAAGGATATACTCTTTGGCATGGGCGGCTTTGTATAACAAAGGCCGACCCGCCAAATGGGATAGACATGGCGGTTCAAATAAAACATGCGTCGGCTTTAATATAAGGAAGGGGCGTAATGTTATAATTTCGGGGTCAGCTTTCACAACCGACACCCCATTCAAATGGCGGTGGCAAGCCTATATATAGGCAAGCGCTGAGGCCCATTTGAGCATGGACCGATTGACTCAAGTCGTGAACGAAACAAGGAGGAGCGCAATTCTTGGTGATGCGCATGTCTTTTGCGCTGAGGTAAAGGAACGCAGCTCGGTTTTGGACAGACTGTATAGAAAGGCCGAAAGCAACAAGGACGCAGACAACAGTTTATGCCGGACTTGACACAAAGTCGAACGACAGGGATGCGCACTTGGTTATAGGAGTGGGTATAATACCAAAGGTTGTTCTATGCCTGTTGTACGTAGAATTACAAGTGCAGGCCGTGGGTTCTACGCCCGGCGCACGTATATTGTAACTTTTGAAAGTGTAATAAAATCTTGTGGGCGAACTCGTTCGGGAGTTGCCCCTCCCATTATAATTGTGTGTCAATGTTCTAAGTTTGGTTTTACATTGTATGCTAATTATATTGGTCGAAATTGGTTGTGAATTTATAATCGGTTGTGAAGTTATATTGGTTATAATTCGGTTATGAAGAATTGATGTTTTTACTTAATAAAAGAAGTTGAATTAAGTAGGCTAATGCGAGAAGGCGTAGTCCATATGCATTTCTATTGAACAAATAGTGTGCATGGTGGTGCCGCACCCGCCCAATAGAAAAAAAAAAGATTAGGGGCGTGACAAGGGGGGACGGGGAGGGGGGAGAGAGGGCGACCAGTGTAAGTCCATCGAGCTCCGCTACCGAAACCTAGTGGTATTCCAAAAGACCTTTAAGTGAATATGACACCACTGCTTCAGATACTGCGTGCAACATAAGCTCGGATGATGGCACAGGGTAGTTGTTTTTATTCCGGGAGTGGTTCAAGTTCCTGAAATCAATCCATATGTGGATTTCCCTAGATTTCTTACATGCGAGATTTAAATTAGAAACCCAAGTATGATGACAAACTTTGCAAGTAATCTAATCATCTAAAATCTTAGTCATTTTTTTCTGTATAAGGAGTTCAAACGACATATGTGTTTTACCTGACCTTTGCTGCAACAACTTGACTCCTCCTTTATCCGGAATCCCATGTTGGATTGCTCACGTATAGTGTGTACTCAAGTCATCATTTGTCCATGTAGATACATCCTGATACTATTTGATCAAGCGGTCAAAGACTTGATGTTGTTGTGGTGTGTCATTTGTACCGAGATTAGCTATCTTCATATCGTGATTGGTTCCTAGGTTTCTCTATTCGTTCGTAGTGGTGGATCTATGGGTTTTGTTGTTTCTTGGCCCTCGACAGAAGTTCTACGAAACATCGATCTTGTTGAGCAAAATCACACCCTTGGGTGTGGGGTTTCCTTTCTTGCCCTCAGCTACAGTTTTCAGGGGTTGCTTGTGATTACCTTCATTAATTGTTATGTCCTTGAAAGCATCAACACTGTTCGTGGGATGCAGTATCACTTTGAGTGCGACCACGTTGAGGCTGATGGTCCTTTGTAAGCTCAACACGAGTGCTTCATACTCAACAATATTGTTTGTGCACTCAAACTTCAAACATCTTGAAATCATGCATTTTCTACTATTTTGGGAAACTAAGATACACTTGGTCCTTGAGCCGTCATGTGTCTTTGATTCGTCAAAATCCATGGCCCACGGCTTATCTGTACATGGACCGTTTGGCATGCTAGTACTTTCGTTGATACAGTAGCTACTGCTACTGCTACTATTGGTACAATGCATTGTACATATTTCATTACCATCAGTTGGGCAAGGAAGGAGTCCCAACAGCGTGTCTGGTGGGGTTGGAGCTAGCCATGCAGGATAACACCCTAATGTTGTTTCCAGGAGGTAGTTGCTAAACATGAGTTCTGTGAAAGCCAATAGTTCATTCTCGTCGTTAAGGGGAGTGACATTGTGCTTCATATACCTCTCAGACACTACCCAGATTTGGTTGCATTTTTCCTTGTACGGAAGCCACATGTGTGACTAGTCTATCGCAAAATATTCGTCCAGCTCGTTGGACCAGTCTCTGCTGAGTAGTAGACCGTATGCTTCTGGGATGTCCATAATAACTATGTTGATGCATTGGTGGACTCGACTGTCATGAGATAGTCATATGATCACGTCTCGTAGTTCACCAATGGTTGGTACCGATGTTCGATCAAGTTAGATGATCTGCGTGGATGTCTCGCTCCATTGTGCATTGATCCTTTTCGCAATGGAGAGCGGCATGACCTTCGCTGCCGCGTCAGAATCAACCAAGCAGTTGTGAACATTGCAGTTAAAAATTTCAAATGATAGCAGGAATGGAGGGCAACCTGAGTTTGCTTCTTCCATCCGAAGTGTGTTAAGCACAGTGGAAAGTGATCTAGGAGGTGTGCTTGCTCCCGTGCTGGTAGAGGTTGCGTTGTATGTTGTTGTCTGTCCCAATGCGCGCAGTAGGATGTCTCGCTGACTTTGGATCTTATCTAACTCAAACAAAATGATGTTTGCTCGATTTTTCTTCATGTCATCTACAATGTTGTATTGCAAAGGTGGTAGACTCACCAAGGTGTCTAGGGTAAAACGGATGTTCGTGTTTTCCGGCGGAGTGATTTGCAGCTTCCTGCTCATGGATGTATGCTTGTCCGTCGTTGTCTTCCCTGACTTGTTTTATGTTTTCTGCTTTGGGGCGGTTGGTGGGTCAACCTTCCTCATTAGCAGTCTTATCTTTTCTTGCATTTCCCCAAGTGTAGGGGAGCCCCTTTACTCCTAATATTGTAACGGTCATTTTGCTTTTGGGGCTGCTTCATGTGTTCGTAATTGACATCGCTTGCAAGCACTAATATGCGTTCACCACACGCCCAGAACTTGAGGCTTCATCAGGTGCAATACCTTCGTCGTTATCTCTGTCATTCGGCTGCTCTTGCACAGTTTTTTGAGCGAACCAATTGCTTCCTTGTCTTTGTCTGGGTGGATGGATGCTTGGAGATGTGTCTGCTTTCTGTTGTTTAAGCTCGGACACTTTTGTCATCAAGTTCTTGACGAGGCGAGTGAGGGTTTCAATATCATTTGCTTCCTTGTCTCTACCCCTTCTCGCCACCACTTGGAACTTCCTTCTCGCATCTATGGAGTCTTTTGCTGGTTCATCATCCTTGATAACTCCAATCGTGTGTAGGTATTTCTCTACAACAATAGCCTCTTCACATTTTTCCAAAAGTGTTGGTTTCGCAGCTCACTTGACGAACTGTGTAATGTTGGTCGACAATGCGGATGTTTAGTAATCAACATTGATGGAGTCATGAGGTTTGGTGTCTACTGAAAATTTGTTCAATATGCGTGTAAACCTCTGGTTGAAGTATTTTACCTTTTCTTTCCCCTCCATCTTCAGGCTTCCCAATTCTTTTAGTAACATAGCTGGGGCCATGTTATCAGCAAAACTTTCAAGGAACATTCATTTGAATGCACCCCATTTCTATATGGAGTTTCGTGGAAGGTTGTGATACCATCCAGCTGTGAAATCATCCAAGGTACAAGCTACGTCGTCATGCCATATCTCAAGGGTATGCAGCTGTAGGTAGAAGTTATCCAAATGATCTTTTTCCTCCACTGTGCTGTCAGGGTCGAACTTGATGTTCATTCTCTAGGCCCGCTTCGACATCTTGTGAAAAATAATCGGGAGATCTAATGGTCCCTCAGTCATCCATTTTAGATTTGGGTCAGCCATCTCTTCTTCTTCTTCGTCCTCCTCCTCTCTTCAATAATTAGACGGATCCAGCTCTGAGTCTATTGGTTCGTCTCCGCATTCGCCTCCGCCTCCTCCGCTGCCTTCCCCTCTGACCCTTGTAATGGAGTCTGATCTCAAGATCACAAGAGTGTCTTGTTTGCCTTGCCAGAGGACTGGAGGTTCCTCTCCATCTTCAATAGCTTTTTCCAAACCTTCAAGTGTGGTAAGGAATGCTTCTTCCACTGATGATACAACAACCCCTGTAGGAGTGGATTTTGGCTTCCTTGATGTGTATGGAAGATGTTGTATGCCTAGGATCAGTTAATCTACTTTCACGAACTGGAAAGTGATGGGACAAATGTAGCGAAGTTGATGATACGGAATCTCATGCTCAATCTTGGGCGGTGAGGAATAACCAACGGCAGAGTCGCATGTAGGTGAGAGGGAGTGC
This sequence comes from Pinus taeda, assembly GCA_000404065.3. Classification (NCBI taxonomy): domain Eukaryota; kingdom Viridiplantae; phylum Streptophyta; class Pinopsida; order Pinales; family Pinaceae; genus Pinus; species Pinus taeda. The sequence continues at coordinate 238,754 of APFE030406230.1, forward strand.
GAGTTACTACCTTGACTAGATGGTTGATGAATGAGTGTGAGAGGATGTTCAACCATATACAACTAGTTTCCCTCCTTCTAGCACCAGAAATGTTGACAATGTTGGACCCGCCAACATCCAGGGGATCACCTGGGTATGAAGTTCCAACTATACCTCACACCATTTGGTGTGGGTGTACCATCAGGTATGATGTCTCGGTTTCCATTATCTTAAGGATTTGGCTCCACTCTTGCTTGTCAGCACAGGGGAGTGGTCTGCTTTGTCTTCGAGAAGTGAGGTTCGCGTTCTTGGTGAGTGTAAGTGTTACTTGTGTCAATGGTTCTTTCACTGTAGAGGGAGAGAGGGTGAGAGTGAGCCCCAAGAAGGTTGGGAGAAGTCCCAACCCTACTAGGAACACACAACACAATAGGACATGCACATCTTCCGGCGAAACAGTCCACACAGATGCAGTAGTCACAACACACAAGGGAAGATAACATGTATAACACAGCGGATTAGTCCGCATGAGTGCAATGGCTGTTATAGCAAGTTTTATGTGAAAGGTTTGTGTGATGTCTGGGAGAGTAGTCTACACGAGCAAGACAACATTAACATCATATACAACCATTTTCATTAACATATGTGTATTAGAACAAGTGAATTAGTTCAAGTGTTAAACACAGGTTCAAGTAGCATGCATTACAAGTGTTAAAGATTAGTCTTACAATAGATACAATACATGTGTGAAAATGTGTTGGCTTGTTAGCAAACTTCTAAATTAAACAAAAGTTCCAAGACACATTGTTACACCATACATCACTAACCTTGTATGAGGGGCATTGGAGCCACTGCTTACTCCTCAAATAAAATATAACAGACTCTCTTGGCTATGTGAGAGGAGCTGAGGTGAAAAGTGCCTTGCATGTACAAATGAGGGGTATTTATAGCCAAGGGTGAAACTAACCCTTGTGGTTGTACGACTACCCTCATGACTATTTGACTTCCATGACTTTTTGACTTTACATGACCCTTTATTGAACAAGTGGGTCTCTTGGACTTCCACGTTACATTACATTGATTTGACAACATGGTCCACAGTGGAGATGTGGACAAAATGACTCATGACATGACTCGACATGACAGTGTTGGTACATTCGGGCTGCTACTGGAGTGCATGTCGAGCTGCAGTGCTTCTGGGTGATGGATGTCTTCATGGTGTGTCACAGCTTCACCTCCGCATGGCAAAGTGCACAGAGTCTTCGATGGTCGTTGGTTCGCTTGATGTTGCTTTGGAACGTTTCTCCTTGCTTGTATGTTGGAAGGCTTGACAGGCTCATATGTTCGCGAAGGGTGCATGTTTGTCTGTATGTCCTTCTGCGAACACATCTTTGCATGATCATCCGTTCGTGAGCACATCTCTTCGCATGTATTGTTCGTTCATCCATTAGTGAACCTGTCCTTCTTCATGTGCTCCCTTCGTTCATCCCATTCGTCGTCGTGCCATGTTTGTTGGTGTACCTATACCTACAATCCCTCATGACAAGATGACATCAAATCCAAAAACCTCCTAGTCTACCATGACACATGATCATTTCGAATGCAGGTGATCGGGAGAGGCAGCAAGGTTGGGAGGTGGGATGATGGCTTTCAGCACTACTGAGGAAAGTTGCATAAGAGTCACTGGCTAATGAAGATGGGCAATCTAAGTCGATAGTGTCTGTCTGCGAGGTCTAGCTCAGTTGGAAGGAAAAACTGCACAAATTTTGGGAGGAACAGCCTGGGCTGCAATAAGGCAAGGCATAAAGAATCTGCACATTTTCCGAAACAAGTGGGTAGCAAAGGATTGACAGCAAAATTTGCACAATTTTCTGGAGGAACAGGGTGGGTTGCATGGAGGATCAGCGACTAGAAATTGAGCAGTTTTTTGGAGGAACTGGTCAGGAGCCTAGCAGCCAAAACTGCGTAATTCCCAAGGGGAACAGCGAGTCAGCTGTCGGGAGCTTGGCAGCAGAAACTGCACAATTCGTGGAGGGAACTGGTAGTCTGTTGCTGGAAGCTGCTGGTGAGAGAAACTGTACTGAAGCTGGGAGGTCAGCATGCTGATCATCTTTGCGCAATTTCTAAGTTGAGTGGACTGCTTGGTAGCAGAAGGCCTGCTCATGGAAACTGCACAATTTTCTAGATGAGCAGTGGAAACATAGTTACCGATCAAATGGGAACTATTACCTCAAAACGGGCACCCAAGCCCAAAAATCCCAAAAAAACATGAAAAACAGCCAAAAAATAAAAAGTGTTGATTCTGCATCACTAATTTTTTTGTAGAGTAAATTTTCAATATTTTTTTAAAATAACAGTAAAAAACAATAAAAGCCATTTTGTTTGGTGCAAAGAACACCTTGAAATCGAAAAGTGTGGATGCTATAATAATGTCTTTTTTTTCCACGGTACATTTTCAACATTTTTTAATAATGACATTAAAAATAAAATATCATGACTCTGAAAAACTTTAAATTTCCAATGATTTTCAAGCATGACATTAACGATAAAATATCACGTCTTTGAAAAGCCTTAAAATTCCAACGATTTTTAAGCATGACGTTAAATTTAAAATATCACTTCTTTGAAAAACCTTAAAATTCCAACAATTTTCAAGCATGGTGCTAAGAAAAAATATTTATAACTGTTTTCAACCATAACATTAAAGATAAAATATCACGACTTAGAAAAACATTAAAATCTTGACAATTTTTCAACCATAGAATTAAAACCAAATATTATGATTACAAAACAATCTTAAGTTTTCAAAATATTTCAAGCATGACATTATGGAAAAATTTTATGACTAAAAAAACTTTAAAAATGAACACATGAATGAAATGGTTATTATACCAAGAGTAATTTTTTTTAAATGTTAAATGTATAGGGATTTTAAAATATTAGCCTAAGACAACGTGAGACATTGCAAAAAAAAAAAAATTAAAAATCAACTATCAAATTGCATATAATGGGACCGGGTCACTAGACAAGCATCGACACGGACCCTGCAAA
>APFE030406233.1:2697-49858 GCA_000404065.3 Pinus taeda
TTATACATGCCGAAGCATCCAATACCATGGACCGAAAACCATCACGTCCAAAACCATGGACCGAAAACCATCGCGTCCAAAAACATGTGCGAAAATCATGCACAAAACCATAGGTGGGTCCGCTCAACCTAACATAGGGTCCAAAACCAAAATTTTCCAGGGCGCTGCCCCGGACCTCATGAAGTGGGGTTACGGGTACCCGTCAAACCCCCTATTAACTATGTGGAAAGAATATAACACAACCCAACAAAGCCATCCTATAGCCTGCTGCCAGCTCCCACCAGGAATTGTGCAGTTTTTTGCTACCAAGCCTCCTGAAGCCCCAACTCCCTCCCTCCATAAATTGTGCACTTTTTGCTACCAATACCCTCAACTGCACGCACTGCCTCCCTCTAGAAATTGTATATATCTGCACTCCAACCAAGCCAGATCCCATAGACACACACTGCTGATCCGGATTACTCATCTTAGTATCCCAGTGACTTTTGTGCAATTTTCACCAACAGTGCCCAGAGCCTACATCCCAGCTTGAAACTTGCCTTGTGTAGTTTCATAGCCTTGTCCTCTCTCCCAGTCAGCTACTTCCGAAAGCGAATGACCATGCATCATGGTAGACTAGGAGGTTTATGGATTTGATGTTGTCTGGTCATGAGTGACTGTAGATATAGGTATATGAAGAAGACATGACGTGATGACAGATGGGATGGACAAGGAGAGTACATGTAAGGAGATGTGTTCGTGAACGAACGAAAGGATGATGCATGCTAGGAGAATAATTCACGAACGGACAAACATGTCAAGCATGCCAAAGTACAAGAAAAGGAGCAACATGCACATGAAACATCAATCTAACACCAATGAACATCGAAGACCCTGCACACCTTTCCATGCAAAGGTGAAGCTGTGATACAACAAGAGCACACCCATCACTCAATAGCATTGTAGCATGACATGCACACTAGCAGTAGCATGAACATACCAACACTATCATTTTGATTCATGTCATGAGTCATGTCGGCCACATCACTACTATGGGCCATACTGTGTAAATCAATGTAATGTAACGAGGAAGTACAAGAGACCCAGATGTCATACAAAGAGTCATGTAAAGCTGAAGAGTCAAATAAGTCAAATAGGCATGAGGGAAGTCAAATAGCCATAAGGGCCAGTTTCACCCTTGGCTATAAATAACCCCTCATTTGTACATGCAAAGGAATTTTTCACCTTGGCTCATCCCACATAGCCTTGAGAGTTTGTAGTATTTTCTTTGAGGAGCAAGCAGTGGCTCCAATGTCCCTTTCACAAGGTTAGTGATGTATGGTGTATCGATATGTCTTGGAACTTTCGCCTAATTCAGAAGCATGATCATAGGCCATCACGTTTTCACACATGTATTGTAACTGTTTGTAAGATTAATCTTGAACACTTGTGATACACATTTCTTTAACATATGTTAAAAAATTGAACTCATTCATTTTCTCTAATACATATAATTATGAAAATGTGTTGTATAAGTTTTTAACGTTGTCTTTCCCATGTTGGTTACCTCCCCGGACATCATACAAAACCTTTCACATCAGCTTGTTATAACGATCGTCGCACTCGCATGGGCTGCTCTATTGGGTGTTGTATGTGCTATCTTCCCGTGTGTGTTGTGACTGCTGCATCCGTGTGGATTTCTCCTCTAGAATCTGTGCATGTCCTGTTGTGTTCTGTGTATCTGACAGAGTTGGGATTTTTCCCCATCGACTAGAGACTCACTTCCATCTTCTCTCTCCACTATGAAAGAACCTTGACACTAGTAATAATATCATTCTCCAGGCACGCGAACCTCGAAGACAAAGCATACGACTCTCTCGTGCTGACAAGAATGAGCTAAGGCAAACATTTAAGATAATGGCAACCTGTCCATCATACCATATGGGACTCCTACACCAAATGGTGTGAGGTCTAGTTGGGACTTCATACTGGGGATATCCCCTGAATGCTAGCGGGTCCAACACCATCAACATTGTTGGCACTAGAAGGAGGGATGCTAGTTGTTTATGGATGAATTTCCTCTCACACCCACTCATCAATCATCTAGTCAAGGAAGTAACCTTCACTCCCTCTCACCAACGCGTGACTCTAAAGTTGGTTACTCCTCACCTCCCAAGACTGAACAAGAAATTTCGTATCAACAGCTTCGCTCCATCCATCCCATCACTCACCAGTTTGTGAAAGCAATCAGAATAATCCTAGGAATACAACATCTTCCATATGCATCAAGAAAGACAAAAACCACTCCCACAGGGGTTGTTGTATCATCATTAGAAGAAGAAGTTCTTGCCACACTTGAAGGTCTGGAAAAATCTATTGATAATGGAGATGAACATTCGGTCTTCCAACAGGGCGAAGGCGACACCCTCATGATCTTGGGCTTAGACTCTGGTAGATGAGGCAGAGGGGAAGGCAGTGGAGGAGGCAGAGGTGGAGAAGGACCGATAGGCTCAGAGTCGGAACCATTAGACTCTGAAGAAGAGGAGGAGGATCAAGATCAAGAATAAATGGATGACCAAAATCTAGAATGGTTGACTAAGGGACCATTGGCTCTCCCAGGTGCTTTGCACAAGATGTCGAAGCAGTTGGAAAGAATGATCACAAAGTTCGACCTTGACAGAACAGTGAAGGCAGAAGGTCACTTAGACAATTTCTACCTACAATTGCATACCCTTGAGGTGCAGTACGATGATGTTGCAGATTGTTCCCATGTACCTTGGATGGTCGCACAACAACATGGTATCACAACCTTCTTGTCAACTCCATACACAATTGGGGTATGTTCAAATGTATGCTTCTAGAAAATTTTGCTGATGACAAGACCCTAGCCATGTTACTCAAAGAATTGGGAAGCCTAAAGATGGAGGGGAAAGAAAAGGTAAAAGGTTTCAATCAGAGGTTTCTACACATATTGAATAAGTTTACAGTAGACACAAAACCTTATGACTCCATCACTGTCAATTACTACACATCCACACTACTGACCAAGATTGCATAGTTCGTCAAGCGAGCTCTGAAACAAACACTGTTAGAAAACTGTGAAGAGGCAATCATTGTTGAAAAGGACCTACACGTGATTGGAGTCATAAAGGATGATGAACTAGTGAAGGATTCCAGAGACGTGAGAAGGAATCCCCAGGCTGCACCAAACAAGGGTAGAGACAAGGAAATAAGTGATATTGAAACCCTTACTCACCTTGTCAATAACTTGACAACAGAAGTGTCTGAGCTTAAACAACGAACAATGGGCACATCTGCAAGCAGCCGACCACCCAGACAAAGACAAGGAAGCGTGTCATCAGGTAACAACTGCTTCTTGACTAAAATTGCGCAGAGCTCTAACTCAGTGTTCCAGGTCAAAGAATGCGTGAATAGTGAATTTTGTTCATTTCATGAAGGTAAGCACCTGGAAGGGTCTTGTTTACACTAGAAATGAGTTGCAGGCTATGTATGTGACCAAATGACAAACATGTCGAACAGTTTGCAGGGATAGCCGGGAGACATGGATTATGATGAGGATGCTACACCTAATGAGACCTTAAGCACTAGGCGGGTGATTAAAATGTATTAGTGCACACGAATAGTACATAAGACAAGCATCGAGAAGCAGCCCCCCAAGTAGAATGAGCACTACAATCTCAGAAGTTAAGGGGCTCCCCATATAATTGGGAAAATGAAAAAAAATCTCGAGTCGCCGAGGAGCGTTGATCCACCAACCGTCCAAAAGAAAAAAACACAAAGCAAGCCCAAGAAGACAATAATGGTGTTATCACAAAACCTTGACCTAATAGGCTGTTGTTCAGGTAGACCTTGTGTAACTCTTTCAAACCTACTTTAGGCTGAGGCTTAGCCTCCTCAACCTGAGAGGACTCTCTCAAAGGATTTCTGATTTCTGATTATGATTAAGATGGCTAACTCTTGTGAAACAAAGATAGAAAAATGAGAGTGGTGGAAACACAATTAGAAAGTATCCATTGGGCTTATGGAGTTAGATATGCTTTAGTATTAACAGCAGGGTTAGCTTTGCATAGAAGTCAAGACATTCATAATCCAACATATGTAGAACACATCAAACACATAGAGGGCCAGTACAGTTTACAAATATACGAAGGAAATTAGAGCACTGTTAGTGATTTCTAAGTAATCACATATTCATAACATTGTAGATAATAGGAAAAGACAACACAAGACATTCATCACATTGAATTCTTTATGATTCTTGAGAAGCAAAGCCAGTACTGTATTACTAAAAACATAGTTTTTTACATAAAGCCAAATATCAGAGATTTTCTCAATAAATTTCCAACCCTTGGTGCATTGCCCTCTCTCCTATATATAGAATTCTTTACAAGGCTGAGATACCACCTCCAGCATGAGGGGAACTTGAATTCTGCTCGCTATGACACCTATTCAAACTTTAACTACTTATTAAATGCAACAAACTACTAACTAAAATTTTTGGAAACCTAAGACAATTAGGAGTCTAACTCCATATCATGCTAATAATAGCATTAATTACAATCAAATCTCGTTCTCTCACAAGTGGTCTCCTTCAATTTAGCTTTGGTGGATGTTTGAAACTACCTGCTAGCCCTTAATGTCACATCTCTGAACTGCTTCTGCATAGTAGGAAACTGCCCCTGTTTATCTGCTTTTGGTTTCCTCAAAAATATTCAAAACCAATGAACCATGTCCTCCTTATTTGATTATACAAAAATGTGTTAGAGTGCCAGGTTCTTTATGTGTTGTCAACCTTTCCCATGTGTGAAGACAAAACCTCCTCCAAGCTGTCTAACATATCATGAACTGTAGTAACTGTGATCACTTTATAACAAAAAGCTTAGAGTTCAAATATATGTTTCCTCCACCTGTTTTTCCCTTGTTGAATGTTGACACCTTTTAAATGATCCTTTGAAGAGATTCCTTTTCAAAAATTTCCCCTCGGTCCCTTAAAATTGGTTGACTGAGTTTTAATTATATAGCTACAGCAGTTTCGTAGCGCGCTACGAAACTGCTGTGCATTAGGCATCATCTTCAGCAGTTTCGTAGCGTGATATGAAACTGTTGAAGATGATGCGTAATGCACAACAGTTTCGTAGCGCGCTACGAAACTGTTGTGCATTACGCATCATCTTCAGAAGTTTCGTAGCACGCTACGAAACTGCTGTGTAATCACAAAAACACAGTTTCAAGCAAAAATTTTGTTGTTTTGAGCCTCTTTATATCTAAATATTCTTTTCAACTGCCCCAAAGCTTTTCAAAACTAAGTGGAGATGTATCATTCTTCAAGAAAAAATGCAACAAGGAAAACCATCAAAATTTGGAACATAACCTTACTTGATGTGTGACTTCCTTAAGGAAATTTTTCCTGCTGGCTTAGCTGCATCTTTAAATCCTCAATTTTCTTTTTCATGACTTTGATCCCAGCTCTTAGTTGCATATTAACCATTCTGATGAATTTTGCTTCCTTGATTGCAGGGACTGTCCAGGTAGAGTATTGGGCATTACAGTCAACCACCTCGGGTATTGAAGATGTTTTGTCTTCCCATAAGGCCTTCATTATGTTAAAATTAGCTTCTTTGATTGCATGTTTCCTTGAGGCCTTTTTCAGTTTAGCAATTTCTAGGTTTGCTAATTTCAACTTCTTTTTTAACCCTTCAACACTATATTCGTCTTGAGGGACAATTGTCTTACCTTTATATTTATGATGCAGCTAAGATGATATGTTTTATGAAGTCATGAGTGCTTCATGAGACTGTGCTATTTCCTCTGTTTCACTTGCTTCTAGCAGTGTCTCTTGTACCTATCTTGCATGCCTGGTCACAGGTCTTCTTGGCTTGAAGACAAATTTAGCAACCAGATCGTCAAACTTGAGCTTTTTTGAAGCTTTGATTTGTTTGGTCTTGTCCTTTCCTGCTTCTATCAACTCTGCTTGGACCAATGGAGATACTTCAGTATCAATAGCCTGTAGTACATCGTTAAGACTTCCCTTTGAAACCGGGCTTTCTTTAGTAATCATTGTTTTGCCTTTTTCCTTAGCTAATTGGCTCCTTGTCATTCTTCTCTGGACTACATCACTTGTGGATGATTCATGTACACCCTCTCTGATCTGAGTTTTCTCTTTCTAGGACTATTGGGGTGTGTCTTAGATTATCAGTGGCTTGGTGGGTTCCCTTACCTGCTTCCTAGTCTTCAACTTTACAAACCTCCTGGATGTTGTTTCTACCTGATGACCAGTTATTGTTGGAAAATCTTTTGCAACTTGAGGACTGAGACCAGTCTCGTTCTTGAAACCAGACATGAACATAAACGTGGGCCAGTCCCTACCTACTCTCTGGAGTTCATGTAGAACGATCAACTTAACTAAGCCATGGTGAAACAATGAGGTCTCACAGGCTTCTTTCCTTAGTTGTACCTTGTCACACATTTTGCTTAGGCAACGAAATAAGTAGAAAGGTAAATCAAGAGATGTCTTTCCTATGAAATGCTGCAGAATCTTGAAATGATATGAATACACCTTATTATATCTCCCTTCACAGGTAAGGTACTTCTGTATGCAGGTAAATAGATTGGCATATGAATCCTTGACATAATTTCTAGGCACAGAATTGTTTAAATCTGAGTCAATGAACTCCGGCTTCAGAAATTCTTTACAGGGGGTCATCTCAAATTTGAAATTTTTAAACGAACTTTCTTGTCCCCTTGGAATCTCAGTAACTGTGGATATTACCTCTGGTGAGATTTTCAATTCAAGCATCCCAACCTTTGAATTCAGTCCTGTGAAATTCAAGGCAAATTCCTTGGTGATTTGTGTATGACCTCCCTGGAGTTTCTCGCAAAAAATTCCAACATCCAACCTACTTGAATGCATGCTCAACTTCTCTATTCTTCAAGATGATGTCCAAAACCTCAGGTTCGTTCCTCAAACATCTACCTAACCCGTGCTCTTTTCTTTTTGTAGATCCTTCCATGAGACTTCAGCGTTATGGAAACTTGATAGACTGGCACTGTCTCAACCTTTGATCACTGCCTTGCTTGAATACTACCTCGCTTGAATACTGCCTCGCTTGACATTCAAGGAATTCAAATTTAACATTTGCTGAGTTGTTCCTCATGCAAAGAATACAATCATAATAATGACTGCGAATACCTGACTTTTCTTGAAACTTGCAATCCGAGCGTACCAAGGTACCTAACGACTCTAATGATGAAAATAAGCGGTTGGACATGATAGGGGAAGTGTATAAGCTAACAGTGGATGATGCAACCATAACTAAACTTGATAGATATGACAGTTAAGAAAGATTTGCTATGGATTGCACGAATCTTCGATTTCGTAGCACAACCAGTGTAAAATCTGGGTTATGCGCTATGCAAACACCTAAAGCATGTTGCGCTGCGAAAACACCTAAACTGTGTTGCGCTACGAAAACACCTAAAGCATTTCGTAACACATGAGAACCTTTACAACAAGCTTGACACAGAGAATCTATGTAAGTTGTGGGACCAATAGTGAAAGAGAATGGACTATTGACCTTTATTTAATCATACCACCAAGACTCTTAAGACTTGGACTCTAAAGCAAACAAAAAATCAAACCTAGACTAACACTGAAACTTTACAATCAAACTGACGTGAACAATTTGGAAATTGTTTCTTAAGTGATAACAGTGGATCCACTTGGGATAGTGTGCTCTTGTAGTACACTAAGAACTCGCAGGTCCAGTGCTTTATCCATCTTTTGACAAACATATATTTGCTTGACAAACATCCTTTTCCAGCTTCTTAGGCCTTCACCTCAGGCTTAAGCCTCCTGTTTCAGCTTGTTATTATTTACAACAAAAGAAAAACTGATAAAACGGGTATATACAATGTTGTGAGAAATTTATAGTATTTCAATCAATGATAATGCTTTAGGAACCTGCCATTAACAGGTCCTCCAGCATATGGTTCTCCATAAATTTCTTGCAGAATGTAAGTGTTGTTTCCATGAAAAGCAGCAATTTGATATCGACCTTTCCACAAATTTTCAAATTTATCGTGCTTACCTTTCTCTTCGATTCTAGCTTCCCATTTCAGCACTCTGTCATGGATCTGAAAAGTAACTTCCTTGATATTCTTATCAAATTTCTTCTTGATTTTGTTCTAACTTTGTTGATGATTTTCATACACTTCATTTCTTTTCTCCTGTAGCGCTATTAGCTGATTGATTCTCCTTTGTACAGCGTTTGGTTCCTCCTCTAATCCTTGAATTAGCTTCATTACAGGTACTCCAAGTGATGTTGGAAATATAGCTTCAACACCATATACTAATTCATATGGCGAGGTGCCAATAGATCTCTTTGTACAAATCCTATCAGCCCACAAAGCATACCTCAATTTCAAGTGCCATGCTTTCTTGTTTTCCTGCAGCAGCTTCTTAATGATCCTTACAATGCTTTTGTTTGATGATTCAGCAAGGCCATTTCCTTGTGGATAAGAAGCAATAGAATGCCCAAGAGTAATGTGGTATTGATGACAAAAATTGATCATTTTCTTGGACTTAAAAGCTTGAGCATTGTCAGTTATAATCTTCATTGGGCAACCAAATCTAGATAATATATTATTTTCTAGGAAAGAAATAATTGCTAAATCGTTTGCTTGCCTTGTTGGAACTGCTTCAATCCATTTGGTAAAGTAATCAGTGGCTGTCAGAATCCAACGATGCTGACCTGATGGAGGATGAATTTCTCCGATAAAATCTAATCCCCATTGCTGGAAGGGAGCTTCAACATATATAGGAACCAAAGGCAAAGGCACAATCTTCCTCTTTCCCTCAAATATTTGACATTCCTGACATGTGGCTACCTTTTTGTATATGTCTCTGAACATAGTTGGCCAAAAATATCCAGCTCTCAGGACCGTGTTTGCAGTAGCTTTCAATTAGTGATGTCCTCCACAATCTCCTTTATGGAATTCATCAATTACTTTATCAGCTTCTTCTTCAAGGAGACAATTTAACAAGATCCCTCCTGCATCTTTCCAAAACAAATTTTGGTCATACACAAAATATCTTAAAGATTTCAGCTTGACAAATCAGGCTTTGGACTTTGTGAAAGGGGCAGGGGCCTTATTATACTGTAGAACAAAAGCCACATCTTTGTACCATTCTGAAACTAAGAATTTTTCATTTATTTGGACCAACTCCTCTTCATTTTCAGAAATTTCTGAGATTTCGGCATTCAAATTAATGTCAAGACAGTCCAAATTTGACTGTGTCAGCAGCTTTGCCAAGCCTTGACCCTTTACCAATTTGGTGGGTTTGATCTCAATGTCATACTCTAACAATTTTTCTATCCATTTGCCCCTTTTTCCATCCAGATCAGCCTGTGTCAAGATATCCTTTATTACAACATTTGGAACATAAGCGACAATATGGGAATGCAAAACATAGATTCTGAAATCTTTTATGGCTTTCACCAAGGCGTAGGCTTGCTTCTCTAGAATGTTGTACTTCAGTTCAGCATTTGCTAATGTCTTACTGAAGAAAGAAATGGGTTGTTCAGTACCTTGATTTCCCTTTTGCAGCAAAACTCCAGCAATTGTATCCTCAGAAGCAAATGTAAAAATAAGAAATTCCTTGGTAAAATCTGGGCTGATAAGTATAGGTGCTTGTGTAAGCGCCTTCTTGATTTCCTCAAAATATTTCTTTGCTTCAGTTGTCCACTTAAAGTCCACTCCCTTTTTCAACATCTTTTTTATGTTCTTGAAAACTTCAGCAAAGTTAGGAATGAAGCGCCTAACAAAGTTCACTTTTCCAAGAAAGGATTGAATCTCTTTCCTACTTCTTGGCAAATCTAGCTTTTGAATTGCACTAACTCTATTAGGATAAATCCTAATTCCTTTTTCAGAAATGATATGACCAAGAAGTTTGCCTGATGTTAAAGCAAAAATACTTTTAGTGGGATTAAGAGAAATACCAAACCTTCTACATTTCAGCAAAATTCTTTCAAGGTGTTTCAAATGGTCTTCCTCTCTTTTTGAAATAACTGTGATGTCATCAAGATAGACAACAACTTATTTTTCCTTTTCTTCAGCAAAGGAAATATCCATTGCTCTTTGGAAAGTGGCCCCTACATTCATGAGACCAAAAGGCATCTTGGCATACATGAATGTTCCCCATGGCGTTGTGAAGGTTGTCTTCTCTTGATCATCTGGATGTACAAGAATTTGATTGTACCCTGAAAAACCATCAAGCATAGACATCCTTTGGGAAGCAGCAATGTTTTGCAGAATTAGATCCATCTTGGGAAGAGGATAATTATCTTTCAATGAAGCTTTATTCAGATTTCTGAAGTCTATACAAATCCTGATCTCCCCATTTTCCTTTCTAACTGGTACCAAATTAGCAAGCCAATTTGAGAATCTGATTGGAACAATGATTTTAGCATCAAAGAGCTTATTGACTTCCTTTTCAATCAATGGCATAAGAAGAGGATTAATTCTTCTTAACTTCTGCTTGAAAGGTTTCTCATTCTCCTTAATAGGAATGGTATGCTGGATAATAGAAGAATCATATTGTTTTAGGTCAGCATAGCTCCATGCAAACACATCAATAAACCTTTTCATCATCTCAATGTATTTAGCCTTCATATCAGCTGAAAGAAATTTCGAAATCTTAACCATCCTAGGTACAACTGAATTCCCTAAGTTGCAGCTCTCTACTTCCTCCTCATCAGCCTGTAATATTGGAGCTTTAAACACATCATTTTGATCAAACAGTTTCTCAAGAGGAATTAGACCTTTAGGTATTAAATTATTTTTCAGTTGTAAGACTTCAGATTTTCCCTTTGACTCCACAAACATATTTTGTTGATCCATTTGAGTACTTTCAAACTCTTCTTTTAACTCAATGAAATTCTTTACCTGCTGATCGTCTTCAAAGACTTGCCAATTGGTAATGTTGTCTGGGATTTCTGGTCTATGACGAACCTCCACTTCATATTTTCCAAAAGAGTTCTTAGGAATAATAAAAAGACTGGTAGAAACATCAAGAGAGTCTGCAATATAGTTTTGGTCTCTAGTTTTGATAGTGAAAGAATAGGCCTGAAACTTTTCCAACATATCCAACACTAAGTTTCTATATGCTCTCATCCTTACATCCTTCGTTTGATAAGCCCCTTCCACTTGCTTAATCACCAATTCAGAATCTCCACAAACAACAATGTTTCTAGCCTTCAACTTTAACAAAGCTTCTAAGCCCAAAATCAGATATTCGTACTCAGCCATATTATTTGTACAATCAAAACTCAGTTTGTAGGATAAAAACTTACTTTCATCATTTGGACTTGTGATCCAAATTCCAGCTCCAGCTCCTTCTCTTCCTGCTGATCCATCAAAATACAATGACCACCAGCTCACTGCCTCTTTTTCATCTTCTTGCTGATTTCCTTGGCTTTTATTTTCTTAAAGCATCTTCTCTGATTCATCTCCAACTGATTCATTGAAAAGGATGGCTGATCCAAGCCCAGTATCAAATGAATAAATAGGAAAGTTTTGAGGCTTATCTTTACTGCTTACCATATAAGCCATTTTGGTCTCCTGATACAACCTTCTTTGCTCACCAAAAACAGGAATAGTAGCATAGGTAAGGTCCATCTGCATTGTGCCTTTAATTTTAGCTTCCCATGATCTTGACAGCAACATCCCGAACTTAGGTGGAATATCAGCTACAACAATGTTCATGACAATTGTTTTTGCTAGAATTTGTGTTAGACCCACAACAAGATCTTTAATCAAACCAATGCATTGAACTCTTTTTGAATCAAAGGAGAATAAATCCTTATACGGTCTTGTCACCTGTAATCCCAATCTTTCCATGATTACCTTGAGCATAATATTATGAGAAGCCCCTGAATCCAACATGGCATTATGTAAGGCCATATCATGAATGCTAATGCTTATGTAGAAAGGAGGAAATTCTTCGTTCTGGTCATCTTCGAGTCTTGGGCCCAAGCATATGATAGGATTATCCCCTTGTATGTTTAAAATGTCAGCCACTCCTGGTTGTGAATTAAGCATCTCTACAATCTTATTTCTGTATTTATCCACCTTGAGGATTTCGCTAAATGGGACTGATATTTTGATTTTTGCAATTTCATTCTCAAGGTTGAAAACATAAATAGTTTTCTCAATTTCTTTAGTAGGGGATGGAATTTGAATATCCTTTTTGCCAGGTGGAGAATCATTTTTACCTTCAACAACCTTTGAGTTGTCATTTTTATCTTCAACAACCTTTGAAGCATCCTTCTTGGGTTGTGCTTTGCTTGCTATAATGGGCACATTTCTATTTCTGAGATTTTACTGCTTTCGCATCTCAAAGATAACATGCTGATAGCTTTTTAAATAGTTTGAGGGTTCTTCTCCTTGTTCAGTCATACTGGACTCATCATGTTCTTCCTTAGTCAAGAAAATCCCTGGCACTTCTTCATCAAGGCAATGGATGGACACTTCAGGAATTTCAGGCTCATCTTCTTCATCAACCAAGTTCTGCTGGAAAGGAGGTCTTACTGGAGGATCAGGTAGTTGATTCCTATTTTCTCTTGGTATTTGTTGATTTTGAGGTCTTCTGAACTGAGGATTTCTAAGTTGAGGTTCTTGCTACACAGGAGGAGCAGAAGTATTTTTGAGAGCCAACCGATCCATCAGCTTCTGCATGGTCATCATCATTGAGTCAAACTTATCTTCTGGAGCTAAAGTGGAAGGTTTCTCTTCTTCCTTCAATTTAGCTTTTTCCATCTTTGATTTTTTGGCAGCAATCATGCTTACTTCCACTTTAATTGCATCATTTTGCATGTTAGCAAGAGTAGCAGAGTATCTTTCTCTGAGTAACAGATAGAAGTCAAAATCAAATGCTTCAGCATATCTCAGTTGTGCCAAGGCCTTAGGAGGTTTCAAATGGACTGGGATGGACTTGTACACTTTATTAAACCTCTTGGAGAAGTTTTGAACGGTTTCATCAAGTGCTCTTCTAAGAATAGCTTGGATGGGATTAGTTCTGATTCCCCACTTCCTTAGAAAACTGTCTTCAAACTCTACCCAACTGTGAATGCTTCCAGCTGTAAGAGCCTTAAACCATTTTCTAACTTCTCCAATGAAGGTTTGTGCAAACAATCTTAGTTTCACATCCTCATCGTCAACTTCCTCTCTGTCAACAAAATCATTGAATCTGTCTACATGTTCTTCTGATGTGATTTCTTCATCCCCACCCCATGTTGGAATCCTAGCAACATATTTGCTAGGAAGGTCATGTAAAACAGCAGGGAGGGCTAGTGGAGCGTACCTAGCATGTACGACCATAATTAATGGAGGAACAGTGATGACAGGTACTGAAGGGACAAAGGAACTAGATCTGATATGAGGTGGATTTCCTGGTGTCTGAGAACGACTAGGACTAGCAGAAGTAGAGGATAAGGTGCTGATACGAAAAGGACTATTTGGACTTTACAAACCGTTGACAAAAGTACTCCAATTTGGAAGGGGTAAACCAATTTTATATTTGAGTAAGACTTCAAAAGGATCAAGTTCTTTAAGCTTATCTAAATCTTCCTCTTCTAACAATAATTCAGAAGTAACAACCTCCCAAAAGTCCTCTTTATCTTTTTGTGATACTAGAGACGAAGTATCAATCCCTCTTTTTTGCAAATATAAAATAATTCCAATGAGTTCTTCGTTTTTAGACCTCAAAAACACCTCATGAATCTTATCATCAACTATTTTGTCTTCAGGACTTCTTGAAAATTCAGAGAGTAAAGATTTTGAAAAATATGGAGTACCTAGTGTTTCAGTAAATCTTTGTCTGCTCCTTGAAATGGTGTTTGGATTGTCCACAGGAGTAGGTGGATCTAGGTCAGGATTGCTTGATGTATATATCCCTCTCAAAGCCACCTTTTAAACTTTTGAAATTGTATGGAGTCACCAAGATAGATTGTAGCCTCGAAAAGTCTTCTGAGCTCCTGCTACCTTCAGAAGTTCAGTCTTGCTTTCGGGAATGAATAATATTCAAAATCCCGACAGACGCACCAAAATGTTATAACAAAACATTGACATGATAGGCTGCTGATCAGGTAGACCTTGTGTAACTCTTTCAAACCTACTTTAGGCTGAGGCTTAGCCTCCTCAACCTGAGAGGGCTCTCTCAAAGGATTAATGATTTCTGATTATGATTAAGATGGCTAACTCTTGTGAAACAAAGATAGAAAAATGGGAGTGGTGGAAACACAATTAGAAAGTATCCATTGGGCTTATGGAGTTAGATATGCTTCAGTATTAACAGTAGGGTTAGCTCTGCATAGAAGTCAAGGCATTCAGAATCCAACATATGTAGAACACATCAAACACATAGAGCGCTAGTACAGTTTACGAATATACGAAGGAAATTAGAGCACTGTTAGTGATTTATAGGTAATGACATATTCATAACTGTGTAGATAATAGGAAAAGACAACATAAGACATTCATCACATTGAATTCTTTATGATTCTTGAGAAGCAAAGCCAGTACTGTATTACTAAAAACATAGTTTTTTACATAAAGCCAAATATCAGAGCTTTTCTCAATAAATTTCCAACCCTTGGTGCATTGCCCTCTCTCCTATATATAGAATTCTTTACAAGGTTGATATTCCTCCTCCAGCATGAGGGGAACTCGAATTTTTCTTGCTATGACACCTATTCAAACTTTAACTACTTATTAAATGCAACAAACTGCTAACTAGACTTTTTGGAAACCTAAGACAATTAGGAGTCTAACTCCATATCATGCTAATAATACCATTAATTACAATCAAATCTCGTTCTCTGACAAGTGGTCTCCTTCAATTTAGTTGTGGTGGATGTTTGAAACTGCCTGCTGGCCCTTAATGTCACATCTATGAACTGCTTCCGCATAGTAGGAAACTGCCCCTGTTTATCTGCTTTTGGTTTCCTCAAAGATATTCGAAACCAATGAACCATGTCCTCCTTCTTTGATTATACAAAAATGTGTTAGAGTTCCACGTTCTTTATGTGCTGTCGACCTTTCCCATGTGTGAAGGCAAAACCTCCTCCAAGCTGTCTGACATATCATGAACTGTCATAACTGTCATCACTTTATAACAAAAAGCTTTGAGTTCAAATATATGTTTCCTCCACCTGTTTTTCCCTTGTTGAATGTTGACACCTTTTAAATGATCCTTTGAAGATATTCCTTTTCAAAAATTTCCACTCAGTCCCTTAAAATTGTTTGACTGAGTTTTAATTATATAGCTACAACAGTTTCGTAGCGCGCTACGAAACTGCTGTGCATTAGGCATCATCTTTAGCAGTTTCGTAGCACGCTACGAAACTGCTGTGTTATCACCAAAACACAGTTTGAAGCCAAAATTTTGTTGTTTTGAGCCTCTTTATATCTAAATATTCTTTCCAATTGCCCCAAAGCTTTTCAAAACTGAGTGGAGATGTATCATTCTTCAAGAAAAAATGCAACAAGGAAAACCATCAAAATTTGGAACATAACCTTACTTGATGTGTGACTTCCTTAAGGAAATTTTTCCTGCTGGCTTAGTTGCATCTTTAAATCCTCAATTTGCTTCTTCATGAATCTGATCCCAGCTCTTAGTTGCATATTAACCATTCTGATGAATTTTGCTTCCTTTATTGCACGGACTGTCCAGGTATAGTATTGGGCATTACAGTCAACCACCTTGGGTATTGAAGATGTTTTGTCTTCCCACAAGGCCTTCATTCTGTTAAAATTAGCTTCTTTTATTGCATGTTTCCTTGAGGCCTTCTTTAGTTTAGGAATTTCCAGGTTTGCTAATTTCAACTTCTTTTTTAACCCTTCAACACTATATTCGTCTTGAGGGACAACTGTCTTACCTTTATCTTTCTGATGCAGCTGAGATGATATGTTTGATGAAGTCACGAGTGCTTCATGAGACTGTGCTATTTCCTCTGTTTCACTTGCTTCTAGCAGTGTCTCTTGTACCTGTCTTGAATGCTTGGTCACAAGTATTCTTGGCTTGAAGACAAATTTATCAACTAGATCGTCAAACTTGAGCTTTTTCGAAGCTTTGATCTATTTGGTCTTGTCCTTTCCTACTTCTATTAACTCTACTTGGACCAATGGAGATTCTTCAATATCAATAGCCTGCAGTAGGTCGTTAAGACTTCCCTTTGAAACCGGGCTTTCTTCAGTAATCATTGTTTTTCCTTTTTCCTTAGCTAATTGGCTCCTTGTCATTCTTCTCCGGATTACTTCACCTGTGGATGATTCATGTACACCCTCTCTGATCTGAGTTTTCTCTTTCTGGGACTGTTGGGGTGTGTCTTGGATTATTAGTGGCTTGGGGGGTTCCTTACCTGTTTCCTAGTCTTCAACTTTACAAACCTCCTGGATCTTGGTTCTACCTGATGACCAATTGTTGTTGGAAAATCTTTTGCAGCTTGATGACTGAGACCAGTCTCGTTCTTGAAACCAGACATGAACATAAATGTGGGCCAGTCCCTACCTAATCTCTAGAGTTCATGCAGAACGATCAACTTAACTAAGTCGTGGTGAAACAATGAGGTCTCACAGGCTTCTTTCCTTAGCTGTACCTTGTCACACATTTTGCTTAGGCTACAAAATAAGTAGAAAGGTAAATCAAGAGATGTCTTTCCTGTGAAATGCAGCAGAATCTTGAAATGATATGAATACACCTTATTATATCTCCCTTCACAGGTAAGGTACTTCTGTATGCAGGTAAGCAGATTGGCATACGAATCCTTGACATAATTTCTAGGCACAGACTTGTTTAAATCTGAGTCAATGAACTCCGGCTTCAGAAATTCTTTGCAGGGGGTCATATCAAATTTGAAATTTTTAAACGAAATTTCTTGTCCCCTTGGAATCTCAGTAACTGTGGATATTACCTCTAGCGAGATTTGCAATTCAAGCATCCCAACCTTTGAATTCAGTCCTTTGAAATTCAAGGCAAATTCCTTGGTGATTTGTGTATGACCTCCCTGGAGTTTCTTGCAAAAATTCCAACATCCAACCTGCTTGAATGCATGCTCAACTTCTCTGTTCTTCAAGATGATGTCCAAACCCTCAGGTTCGTTCCTCAAACATCTACCTGACCTGTGCTCTTTTCTTTCTGTAGATCCTTCCAAGAGACTTCAGCGTAATGGAAAAATGATAGAATGGCACTGTCTCAACCTTTGATTGCTGCCTCGCTTGACATTCAAGGAATTAAAATTTAACATTTGCTGAGTTGTTCCTCATGCAATGAATACAATCATAATTATGACTGTGAATACCTGACTTTTCTTGAAACTTGCAATCCGAGCGTACCAAGGTACCTAATGACTCTAATGATGAAGATAAGAGGTTGGACATGATAGGGGAAGTGTATAAGCTGACAGTGGATGATGCAACCATAACTGAACTTGACAGATATGAGAGTTAAGAAATATTTTCTATGGATTGCATGAATCTCCGATTTCATAGCGCAGCGAGTGTAAAATCTGGGTTATGCGCTACGCAAACACCTAAAGCATGTTGCGCTGCGGAAACACCTAAACTGTGTTGTGCTACGAAAACACCTAAAGCATTTCCTAACACATGAGAACCTTTACAACAAGCTTGACACAGAGAATCTATGTAAGTTGTGGGACCAATAGTGAATGAGAATGGACTATTGACCTTTATTTAATCATACCACCAAGACTCTTAAGACTTAGACTCTAAAGCAAAACAAAAAATCAAACCTAGACTAACACTGAACCTTTACAATCAAACTGATGTGAACAATTTGGAAATTGTTTATTATGTGACAACAGTGGCTCCACTTGGGATAGTGTGCTCCTGTAGTGCACTAAGAACTCGCAGGTCCAGTGCTTTATCCATCTTATGACAAACATAGATTTGCTTGACAAACATCCTTTTCCAGCTTCTTGGGCCTTCACCTCAGGCTTAAGCCTTCTGTTTCAGCTTGTCATTATTTACAACAAAAGAAAAACTGATAAAACGGGTATATACAATGTTGTGAGAAATTGATAGTATTTCAATCAATGATAATGCTTTAGGAACCTGCCATTAACAAGTCCTCTAGCATATGGTTCTCCATCAATTTCTTGCAGAATGTAAGTGTTGTTTCCATGAAAAGCAGCAATTTGATATGGGCCTTTCCACAAATTTTCAAATTTACCGTGCTTACCTTTCTCTTCGATTCTAGCTTCCCATTTCAACTCTCTGTCATGGATCTGAAAAGTAACTTCCTTGATCTTCTTATCAAATGTCTTCTTGATTCTGTTGTGACTTTGTTGATGACTCTCATACACTTCATTTCTTTTCTCCTGTAGGGCTATTAGTTGATTGATTCTCCTTTCTACAGCGTTTGGTTCCTCCTCTAATCCTTGAATTAGCTTCATTACAGGTACTCCAAGTAATGTTGAAAATATAGCTTCAGCACCATATACTAATTCATATGGTGAGGTGCCAATAGATCTCTTTGTACAAATCCTACCAGCCCACAAAGCATACCTCAATTTCAAGTGCCATGCTTTCTTGTTTTCCTGCAACAACTTCTTAATGATCCTTACAATGCTTTTGTTTGATGATTCAGCAAGGCCATTTCCTTGCGGATATTAAGTAGTAGAATGCCCAAGAGTAATGTGGTATTGATGACAAAAATTGATCATTTTCTTGGAATTAAAATCTTGAGCATTGTCAGTTATAATCTTCATTGGGCAACCAAATCTAGATAATGTATTATTTTGTAGGAAAGAAATAACCACTAATTATTTTCTTGCCTTGTTGGAACCGCTTCAATCCATTTGGCAAAGTAATTGGTGGCTGTGAGAATCCAGCGATGCTGACCTGATGAAGGAGGATGAATTTCTCCGATAAAATCTAATCCTCATTGCTGGAAGGGTGCTTCAACATATATAGGAACCAAAGGCAAAGGCACAAGCTTCCTCTTTCCCTCAAATATTTGACATTCATGACATGTGGCTACCTTTTTGTATATGTCTCTGAACATAGTTGGCCAAAAATATACAGCTCTCAGGACCTTGTTTGCAGTAGCTTTCCAATAGTGATGTCCTCCACAATCTCCTTTATGGAATTCATCAATTACTTTATCAGCTTCTTCTTCAAGGAGACAATTTAACAAGATCCCTCATGCATCTTTCCAAAACAAATTTTGGTCATACACAAAATATCTTAAAGATTTCAGCTTGACAAATTGGGCTTTAGACTTTGTGAAATGGGTAGGGGCCTTATTATACTGTAGAATAAAAGCCACATCTTTGTACCATTCTGAAACTAAGAATTTTTCATTTATTTGGACCAACGCCTCTTCATTTTCAGAGATTTCAGAGCTTTCTGCATTCAAATTAATGTCAAGACAGTCCAAATTTGACTGTGTCAGCAGCTTTTCCAAGCCTTGACCCTTTACCAATTTGGTGGGTTTGATCTCAATGTCATACTCTAAAAATTTTGCTATCGATTTGCCCCTTTTTCCATCCGGATCAGCCTGTGTCAAGATATCCTTTATTACAGCATTTGGAACATAAGCGACAATATGGGAATGCAAAACATAGATTCTGAAATATTTTATGGCTTTCACCAAGGCGTAGGCTTGCTTCTCTAGAATGTTGTACTTCAGTTCAGCATTTGCTAATGTCTTACTGAAGAAAGAAATGGGTTGTTCAGTACCTTGATTTCCCTTTTGCAGCAAAACTCCAGCAATTGTATCCTCAGAAGCAAATGTAAAAATAAGAAATTCCTTGGTAAAATCTGGGCTGCTAAGTACCGGTGCTTGTGTAAGCGCCTTCTTGATTTCCTCAAAATATTTCTTTGCTTCAGTTGTCCACTTAAAGTCCACTCCCTTTTTCAACATCTTTTTTATGTTCTTGAAAACTTCAGCAAAGTTAGGAATGAAGCGCCTAACAAAGTTCACTTTTCCAAGAAAGGATTGAATCTCTTTCCTACTTCTTGGCAAATCTAGCTTTTGAATTGCACTAACTCTTTTAGGATCAATCCTAGTTCCTTTTCCAGAAATGATATGACCAAGAAGTTTGCCTGATGTTAAAGCAAAAATACTTTTAGTGGGATTAAGAGAAATACCAAACCTTCTACATTTCAGCAAAATTCTTTCAAGGTGTTTCAAATGGTCTTCCTCTCTTTTTGAAAAAACTGTGATGTCATCAAGATAGACAACCACTGATTTGTCCTTTTCTTCAGCAAAGGCAATATCCATTGCTCTTTGGAAAGTGGCCCCTGCATTCATGAGACCAAAAGGCATCTTGGCGTACATGAATGTTCCCCATGGCGTTGTGAAGGCTGTCTTCTCTTGATCATCTGGATGTACAAGAATCTGATTGTACCCTGAAAAACCATCAAGCATAGACATCCTTTGGGAACCAACAATGTTTTGCAGAATTAGATCCATCTTGGGAAGAGGATAATTATATTTCAATGAAGCTTTATTTAGATTTCTGAAGTCTATACAAATCCTGATCCCTCCATTCTTCTTTCTAACTAGTACCAAATTAGCAAGCCAATTTGGGAACCTGATTGGAACAATGATTTTAGCATCAAAGAGCTTCTTGACTTCCTTTTCAATCAATGGCATAAGAAGAGGATTAATTCTTCTTAACTTCTGCTTGAAAGGTTTCTCATTCTCCTTAATAGGAATGGTATGCTGGATAATATAAGAATCATATTGTTTTAGGTCAGCATAGCTCCATGCAAACACATCAATAAACCTTTTCATCATCTCAATGTATTTAGCCTTCATATCAGCTGAAAGAAATTTCAAAATCTTAACCATCCTAGGTACAACTGAATTCCCTAAGTTGCAACTCTCTACTTTTCCTCATCAGCCTATAATTTTGGAGCTTTAAACACATCATTTTGATCAAACAGTTTCTTAAGAGGAATTAGACCTTTAGGTATTAAATTATTTTTTAGTTGTAAGACTTCAGATTTTCCCTTTGACTCCACAAACATATTTTGCTGATCCATTTGAGTACTTTCAAACTCTTCTTTTAACTCAATGAAATTCTTTACCTACTGATCGTCTTCAAAGACTTGCCAATTGGTAATGTTGTCTGGGATTGCTGGTCTATGACGAACCTCCACCTCATATTTTCCAGAAGAGTGCATAGCAATAAAAAAAAGACTGGCAGAAACAACAAGAGAGTCTGCAATAGAGTTTTGGTCTCTGGTTTTGATAGTGAAAGAATAGGCCTGAAACTTTTCCAACATATCCAACAATAAGTTTATATATGGTCTAATCATTACATCCTTGGTTTGATAAGCCCCTTCCACTTGCTTAATCACCAATTCAAAATCTCCACAAATAGCAATGTTTCTAGCCTTCAACTTTAACAAAGCTTCTAAGCCCAAAATCAGAGATTCGTACTCAACCATATTATTTGTACAATCAAAACTCATTTTGTAGGATAAAAACTTACTTTCATCATTTGGACTTGTGATCCAAATTCCAGCTCCAGCTCCTTCTCTTCTTGCTGATCCATCAAAATACAATGACCACCAGCTCACTGCCTCTTTTTCATCTTCTTGCTGATTTCCTTGGCTTTGATTTTCTGAAAGCATCTTCTCTAATTCATCTCCAACTGATTCATTGAAAAGGATGGCTGATCCAAGCCCAGTATCAAATGAATAAATAGGAAAGTTTTGAGGATTGTCTTTACTGCTTACCATATAAGCCATTTTGGTCTCCCGATACAACCTTCTTTACTCACCAAAAACAGGAATAGTAGCATAGGTAAGGTCCATCTGCATTGTGCCTTTAATTTTAGCTGCCCACGATCTTGACAACAACATCCTGAACTTAGGTGGAATATCAGCTACAACAATGTCCATGACAATTGTTTTTGCTGGAATTTGTGTTAGACCCACAACAACATCTTTAATCAAACCAATGCATTGAACTCTTTTTGAATCAAAGGAGAATAAATCCTTATATGGTCTTATCACCTGTAATCCCAATCTTTCCATGATTAACTTGGGCACAAGATTATGAGAAGCCCCTGAATCCAACATGGCATTATGTAAGGTCATATCATGAATGCTAATGCTTATGTAGAAAGGAGGAAATTCTTCGTTCTGGTCATCTTCAAGTCTTGGGCCCAAGCATATGATAGGATTATCCTCTTGTATGTTTAAAATGTCAGCCACTCCTGGTTGTGAATTAAGCATCTCTACAATCTTATTTCTGTATTTATCCACCTTGAGGATTTCGCTAAATGGGACTGATATTTTGAATTTTGCAATTTCATTCTCAAGATTGAAAACAAAAATAGTTTTCTCAATTTCTTTAGTAGGGGATGGAGCTTGAGTATCCTTTTTTCTAGGTGGAGAAACATTTTTACCTTCAACAACCTTTGAGTTATCTTTTTTTTCTTCAACATCCTTTGAAGCATCCTTCTTGGGCTGTGCTTTGCTTGCTGTAATGGGCACATTTCTATTTCCGAGATTGTACTGCTTTTGCATCTCAAAGATAGCATGCTGGTAGTCTTTTAAATAGTCTGAGGGTTCTTCTCCTTGTTCAGTCATACTGGACTCATCATGTTCTTCCTTAGTCAAGAAAATCCCTGGCACTTCTTGATCAAGGCAATGGATGGACTCTTCAGGAATTTCAGGCTCATCTTCTTCATCAACCAAGTTCTGCTGGAAAGGAGGTCTTACTGGCAGATCAGGCTGCTGATTCCTATTTTCTCTTGGTTTTTGTTGATTTTGAGGTCTTCTGAACTGAGGATTCCTGAATTGAGGTTCTTGCTGCACAGGAGGAGAAGAAGTACTTCCAAGAGCCAACCGATCCATCAGCTTCTCCATGGTCTTCATCATTGAGTCAAACTTATCTTCTGGAACTGAAGTGGAAGGTTTCTCTTCTTCCTTCAATTTAGCTTTTGCCATCTTTGATTTTTTGGCAGCAATCATGTTTACTTCCACTTTAATTGCATCATTTTTCATGTCATCAAGAATAGCAGAGTCTCTTTCTCTGAGTAACAGAGAGAAGTCAGAATCAAATGCTTCAGCATATCTCAGTTGTGCCAAGGCCTTAGGAGGTTTCAAATGGACTGGGATGGAATTGTACACTTAATTAAACCTCTTGGAGAAGTTTTGAACGGTTTCATCAGGTGCTCTTCTAAGATTATTGTATTCAGTAAGAGCTTGGACAAGATTAGTTCTATTTCCCCACTTCCTTAGAAAATTCTCTTCAAACTCTACCCAACTGTGAATGCTTCCAACTGTAAGAGCCTTAAACCATTTTCTAACTTCTCCAATGAAGGTTTGTGCAAACAATCTTAGTTTCACATCCTCATCGTAAACTTCCTCTCTATCAACAAAATCATTGAATCCGTCTACATGTTCTTCTGCTGTGATTTCTTCATCCCCACCCCATGTTGGAATCCTAGCAGCATATTTGCTAGGAAGGTCATGTAAAACAGCATGGAGGACTAGTGGAGCATATCTAGCAGGTACAGCCATAATTAATGGAGGAACAGTGATGATAGGTACTAAAGAGACAGAGGAATTAGTACTGATATGAGGTGGATTTCTTGGTGTCTGAGAACCACTAGGACTAGCAGAAGCAGAGGATAAGGTGCTAATACGAAAAGGACTATTTGGACTTTGCAAACCGTTGACAAAAGTACTCCAATTTGGAAGGGGTAAACCAGTTTTATATTTGAGTAAGACTTCAAAAGGATCAAGTTCTTTAAGCTTATCTAAATCTTCCTCTTCTAACAATAATTCAGAAGTAACAACCTCCCAAAAGTCCTCTTTATCTTTTTGTGATACTAGAGACGAAGTATCAATCCCTCTTTTTTGCAAATCTAAAATAATTCCAATGAGTTCTTCTTCGTTTTCAAACCTCAACAACACCTCATGAATCTTATCATCAACTATTTTATCTTCAGGACTTCTTGAAAATTCATAGAGCAAATATTTTGAAAAAGATGGAGTACCTGGTGTTTCAGTAAATCTTTGTCTGCTCCTTGAAATGGTGTTTGGATTTTCGACACGAGTAGGTGGATTTGGGTCAGGATTGCTCCGTGTATATCTCCCTTTCGAAGCCACCTTTTAAAATTTTGAAATTGTATGGAGTCACGAAGGTAGATTGCAGCCTCGAAAAGTCTTCTGAGCTCTTGCTACCTTCAAAAGTTCAGTCTTGCTTTCGGGAATGAATAATCTTCAGACTCTCGACAGACGCACCAAAATGTTATCACAAAACCTTTACCTGATAGGCTGCTGATTTGGTAGACCTTGTGTAACTCTTTCAAACCTACTTTAGGCTGAGGCTTAGCCTCCTTAACCTGAGAGGGCTCTCTCAAAGGATTAATGATTTCTGATTATGATTAACATGGCCAACTCTTGTGAAACAAAGATAGAAAAATGAGAGTGGTGGAAGCACAATTAGAAAGTATCCACTGGGCTTATGGAGTTAGATATGCTTCAGTATTAACGGTAGGGTTAGCTCTGCATAGAAGTCAAGGCATTCAGAATCCAACATATGTAGAACACATCAAACACATAGATGGCCAGTACAATTTTCAAATATACGAAGGAAATTAGAGCACTGTTAGTGATTTCTAAGTAATCACATATTCATAACACTATAGATAATAGGGAAAGACAACATAAGGCATTCGTCAAATTGAATTTTTTATGATTCTTGAGAAGCAAAGCCAGTACTGTATTACTAAGAACAGAGTTTTTTACATAAAGCCAAATATCAGAGCTTTTCTCAATAAATTTCCAACCCTTGGTGCATTTCCCTCTCTCCTATATATAGAATTCTTTACAAGGCTGAGATTCCTCCTCCAGCATGAGGGGAACTCGAATTTTGCTTGCTATGACACCTATTCAAACTTTAACTACTTATTAAATGCAACAAACTGCTAACTAGACTTTTTGGAAACCTAAGACAATTAGGAGTCTAACTCCATATCATGCTAATAATACCATTAATTACAATCAAATCTCGTTCTCTGACAAGTGGTCTCCTTCAATTTAGTTGTGGTGGATGTTTGAAACTGCCTGCTGGCCCTTAATGTCACATCTCTGAACTGCTTCTGCATAGTAGGAAACTGCCCCTGTTTATCTGCTTTTGGTTTCCTCAAAGATATTCGAAACCAATGAACCATGTCCTCCTTCTTTGATTATACAAAAATGTGTTAGAGTGTCACGTTCTTTATGTGTTGTTGACCTTTCCCATGTGTGAAGACAAAACCTCCTCCAAGCTGTTTGACATATCATGAATTGTAGTAACTGTTATCACTTTATAACAAAAAGCTTAGAGTTCAAATATATGTTTCCTCCACGTGTTTTTCCCTTGTTGAATGTTGACACCTTTTAAATGATCCTTTGAAGAGATTCCTTTTCAAAAATTCCCCTCGGTCCCTTAAAATTGGTTGATTGAGTTTTAATTATATAGCTACAGCATTTTTGTAGCGTGCTACGAAACTGTTGTGCATTAGGCATCATCTTCAGCAGTTTTGTAGTGCGCTACGAAATTGCTGTGTAATCACCAAAACATAGTTTCAAGCCAAAATTTTGCTGTTTTGAGCCTCTTTATATCTAAATATTCTTTTCAACTGCCCCAAATATTTTCAAAACTAAGTGGAGATGTATCATTCTTCAAGAAAAAATGCAACAAGGAAAACCATCAAAATTTGGAACATAACCTTACTTGATGTGTGACTTCCTTAAGGAAATTTTTCCTGCTGGCTTAGCTGCATCTTTAAATCCTCAATTTGCTTCTTCATGAATCTGATCCTAGCTCTTAGTTGCATATTAAGCATTCTGATGAATTTTGCTTCCTTGATTGCAGGGACTGTCTAGGTATAGTATTGGGCATTACAGTCAACCACCTCGGGTATTGAAGATGTTTTGTCTTCCCACAAGGCCTTCATTCTGTTAAAATTAGCTTCTTTGATTGCATGTTTCCTTGAGGCATTCTTCAGTTTAGCAATTTCTAGGTTTGCTAATTTCAACTTCTTTTTTAACTCTTCAACACTATATTCATCTTGAGGGACAACTGTCTTACCTTTATCTTTCTGATGCAGCTGAGATGATATGTTTGATGAAGTCACGAGTGCTTCATGAGACTGTGCTATTTCCTCCATTTCACTTGCTTCTAGCAGTGTCTCTTGTACCTGTCTTGAATGCCTGGTCACAGGCCTTCTTGGCTTGAAGACACAATTAACAACCGGGTCGTCAAACTTGAGCTTTTCCTTTCCTTCTTCTATCAACTTTGCTTGGATCAATGGAGATTCTTCAATATCAATAGCCTGTAGTAGGTCATTAAGACTTCCCTTTGAAACCGAGCTTTCTTCAGTAATCACTATTTTGCCTTTTTCCTTAGCTAATTGGCTCCTTGTCATTCTTCTCTGGACTCCTTTACCTATGGATGATTCATGTACACCCTCTCTGATATGAGTTTTCTCTTTTTGGGACTATTGGGGCGTGTCTTGGATTATCAGTGGCTTGGTGGGTTCCCTTACTTGTTTCCTAGTCTTCAAATTTACAAACCTCCTAGATCTTGTTTCTACCTGATGACCAGCTGTTGTTGGAAAACCTTTTGCATCTTGAGGACTAAGACCAGTCTCGTTCTTGAAACCAGACATGAACATAAACGTGGGCCAGTCCCTACCTACTCTCTGGATTTCATGCAGAACGATCAACTTAACTAAGCCGTGGTGAAACAATGAGGTATCATAGGCTTCTTTCCTTAGTTGTACCTTGTCACACATTTTGCTTAGGCTACGAAATAAGTAGAAAGGAAAATCAAGAGATGTCTTTCCTATGAAATGCAAAAGAAGCTTGAAATGATATGAATACACCTTATTATATCTCCCTTCACAGGTAAGGTACTTCTGTATGCAGGTAAATAGATTGGCATACGAATCCTTGACATAATTTCTAGGCACAGACTTGTTTAAATCTGAGTCAATGAACTTCGGCTTCAAAAATTCTTTGCAGGGGGTCATATCAAATTTGAAATTTTTAAACCATCTTTCTTGTCCCCTTGGAATCTCAGTAACTGTGGATATTACCTTTGGTGAGATTTGCAATCCAAGCATCCCAACCTTTGAATTTAGTCCTGTGAAATTCAAGGCAAATTCATTGGTGATTTGTGTATGACCTCCCTGGAGTTTCTCGCAAAAATTTCAACATCCAACCTGATTGAATGCATGCTCAACTTCTTTGTTCTTCAAGATGATTTCCAAACCCTCAGGTTCGTTCCTCAAAAATCTACCTGACCTGTGCTCTTTTCTTTCTATAGATCCTTCCATGAGACTTCAGCGTAATGGAAACTTGATATACTGGCACTGTCTCAACCTTTGATCGCTGCCTCGCTTGAATACTGCCTCACTTGACATTCAAGGAATTCAAATTTAACATTTGCTGAGTTGTTCCTCATGCAATGAATACAATCATAACTATGACTATGAATACCTGACTTTTCTTGAAACTTGCAATCTGAGCGTACCAAGGTACCTAACGACTCTAATGATGAAGATAAGCGGTTGGACATGATAGGGGAAGTGTATAAGTTGACAGTGGATGATGAAATCATAACTGAACTTGACAGATATGACAGTTAAGAAATATTTGCTATGGATTGCATGAATCTTCGATTTCGTAGCACAGCCAATGTAAAATCTGGGTTATGCGCTACGCAAACACCTAAAGCATGTTGCGATGCGAAAACACCTAAACTGTGTTGCGCTACAAAAACACCTAAAGCATTTCGTAACACATGAGAACCTTTACAACAAGCTTGACACAGAGAATCTATGTAAGTTGTGGGACCAATAGTGAATGAGAATGGACTATTGACCTTTATTTAATCATACCACCAAGAATCTTAAGACTTATACTCTAAAGCAAACAAAAAATCAAACCTAGACTAACACTGAACCTTTACAATCAAACTGATGTGAAGAATTTGGAAATTGTTTTTTAAGTGATAACAGATGGAAAAGAGTATGTTCATGAGCAGTAAGCTACAGAGCACTCTGCCAGACAACACGAACATCAGTTCAACCACGGACATCGTAGTGAGTCTACTTTCCCTTGATTACAGCATTGTGGAATATATTAAGAAGACTCGCGCAAACATTAGTTTTTTTGAGTTGGCTAAGATTCAAGGACAGTGGGAAATCTTACTACGCGCACTTGGGTAGTCATCTATAGATAATGCAGCCTCAACCAACAAGGGAGAAAGCACATCTCCTATATCACTCACAAATATGCTAAACACACTCTGAATGGAAGAAGTGAACTTTGTTTTCCCTCCATCCTTGTTATCATTTGAAGTATTCAAATGTAATGTTCACAATTGTTTGGTTGATTCTGGCGCATTAACCAACGTCATGCCACTCTCGTTTGCCAATAATATCAATTGGCAATGGAGTAAGACATCTTCGTAGATCATCCAACTCAATCCCACATGCATGCTAGCCATTGGTGAACTTCGCGACGTGATCATCAGACTATCTCATGAAATCCAAGTTCACCAATGTATAAACATCATCGTTATGGACATACCAGAAGCATACGACTTACTACTCAGTAGAGACTGATCTAGCATGCTGAACATATACTTTGCTATAGACTGGTCACACTTGTGGCTTCCGTACAAGGGCAAGCACAATCAAATCTGGGTGTTATCTGAGATATACATAAGGCGTAATTTCACTCCCATCAATGGCGAGAACGAAATGTTGGCCTTCAAAAAGCTCATGTTTGGAAATTGCCTCTTGGAAAAAATGTTGTGGTGTTATCTCGCACGACCAACTTTGACCCCACCAGACACACAGTTGGGTCTCCTTCCTTGCCCAACTAATGGAAATGAAGCATGCACAATACATTGTAACCGTAGTAACAATAGCAGTAGCAATAGCAATAGGAGTTACAGTGCAAGTGCGTTGAACGGTATGTGTACAGATAAGTTGTTGACCATGTATTTCGGGGGATGAAAGACACAGGATGGCTCTGGAGTCGGGTGTGTTTTGATCGACCCAAACAATAGGAAACATCTAATTTCAAGCTGCTTGGAGTTTGAGTGCATGAAAAACATTGCTAAATATGAAGCAATTGTGTCGGGCTTGCCAAAAGCCATTAGCCTCAACGTAGTTGCGCTCAAAGTGGTAGGTGATTCAGAAATAGTGGTACGA
Organism: Pinus taeda; assembly: GCA_000404065.3. NCBI lineage: Eukaryota > Viridiplantae > Streptophyta > Pinopsida > Pinales > Pinaceae > Pinus > Pinus taeda. Next base: position 31,956 of record APFE030406233.1, read on the forward strand.
TAGGTATGTAACACCATTCACTGTTTATCACAGCATATCAAAAGTTACCAACAAGAGGTATGGCCACTGATCTCTAACTTCCAAACATTTAATATCACTGTTGTACCAAGAATGTGTAATGCAACTGCCAATGCTTTGGCAAAGGAAGCTTCTAGAATGTCACCACTTAGGGATAGATTTACTGTTGAAATTTTGTATAGATTGTCTATCCGCGATAACATAACTAATTTATGCGTATTTGATGATGATCAACAGATACTACATTTCATGGCCAATGCTGATACCTTCAAGGATGCAGTGATAGACGAAGACGAGCACGAGCGATCTTTGTAAGCTAGGGTGGATATCAGGAAAGGCCACCTCATCTCCAAAGGTGTGGTATCGTTGGAAGAACTTTATGACTTCCAAGAATGCTTCCAGGGGCCAAGGAACAACAAAACCCACAACTCTACCATGATGCACGAACTGATTAACTTGGGAACAAAACAAGATCTGAAGTTCGTCAATCTCGGTACGTGTTTCACGCAGCAGGAGAGGTAAGCCTTTGTCTTCTTGTTCAAACAGTACCAGGATGTGTTCGTGTGGACATATGATGATATGAAAACTTACGACATATGAATAATCCAACGCATCATTCCGTTCAAAGAAGGGGTCAAGCCATATCAGCAAAAGCTGAGGAAAGCACATTCGTCACTCGAACCCCTCATACACAAAGAGGTCACTAAGTTGTTGGATGCACGGATCATATATAGATTTTTTCATTCTACTTGGGTTTCAAAGCTTGTTCCAGTGTGAAAGAAGTCCAGGGAAATCCTCTTGTGTGTCGATTTCTGGAACTTGAAGCACGCTTCAGACAAAGACAACTACCCTGTGCTGTCTACGGAGCACATTTTGCAAACAGTATCTACGGCATAAATGTTTTCTCTACTTGACAGGTTTTAAGGATATAATCAGGTTCTGGTACATAAACCTGATAGACTCAAAACTACCTTCCATACGAACTAGGGTACATTCGCATACAAACGAATGTCGTTTGGGCTTATGAATGTAGGCGCAACCTTTCAGCGCGAGATGGACATCATCTTCCATGGACTCATTCGACAGAGCGTAGTGGTGTACCTCGATGATGTGACTATGTTTTCAAGAAAACGGGAAGACCACATATGCCATCTGAAGAGAATTTTTGAGCGATGCGAGAAATATGAGATTTCCTTGAATCCAAAAAAGAGCATATTTGCAGTGTTTGAGGGGAACGTCCTTGGTCACATCATTGCCAAGAGCGGGATCAAGGTTGATCCAAACCAGGTCTGGACTATTACACAGATCCTCACTCAGCCAACAAGAAAGCGATGCAGTCCTTCTTGGGAAAGATAAACTTCCTCTAGAATTTCATCTTGGATTATGCATAGATAGTAAAACCAATGAAGACATGATTAAGAAGGATGCAGTCTACAACTAGGGTAAGAGGGAAAAGTACGCATTCACCTGTATCAAGTAGGATATTGCAGAAGCACCTGCACTCTAAAGCCTAGACTTCAACAAAGACTTCCGGCTATACACCTTCGCCTCTGATAACTAGCTCACTGGAGAACTCACTTAGAAGGATGAAATGAATGATGAATGTACCATCTCCTTCATGAGCACAAGCATTTAGGGACTCGAACTCAACTACCCCTCTGTTGAAAAACAAGCATATGCAATATACAAGGTTGTGAAACACTTCAGACCCTACTTGCTGAAAAACCATTACATAGTCTATGTGCCTCACCTAGCTGTCTGCTCACTGCTCGTACAGCAAGAGTTTGGTGAATGACGTGCAAACTGGATGATAGGCTTGCAATAATATGATCTTGACATCAAGCCAGTTGAGATTGTTAAGGGTCATGGTATCTGCAGACTCGCAGCTGAGGCAGTACATGCAAAGGAGAAAGAAGAAGAGCTCACCGGTTAGGAACAAGAAATTGAAATGTATGATGCAGTGTGAGCACCACCAACTGTAAATGGAAAATATTAGTACGTAGATGTGTGCCAATACCTTGAGCAGGGCACCATACCCTCTCAATTTTCCATCAGACATAAGAGGGCATTGTGTCTCAAATCATTAGCTTATTAGTTGGTGCACAGAGTGCTTTACAGAAAGCACAACAACTAAATCTTTCTCAGGTGCTTGGAGGCACATGAATCAGAGAATGTTTTTCAATATTTGCATGACAGACCAGCCAGGGGTCACTTAGCGAGAAATACCACTGCGCAAAAAATTATGCGAGTCATTTTCTATTGGCCCACATTATTCAAGGATGCACATGCTTATGCTCGCAACCAGCGATGCACCAACACAACATGAAGGTCAGTAGCCCCACTGTATCCTGTTGCAGTGACTAAACCATTCCAACAATGGGGCTTGGACACCATCAAGGAAATTTTCCCACATTCGCCGAAAAAACACCGCTACATTCTGACAACAACTAATTACTTCACGTGTTATCCGGATTTGTGCATGAACGCAATAAAGTACAGAACTAACCATAAATACAGAGATGCAACGTAAATAGTACTTTAGTTTATTAATATAAAATACTGAAATTATTCTTACAAGCAAAAATGGAAATAAACTACCTAGGGCGATGGTAGCTTATCTCTGAGAAGAGATGTGGCGACTACATGCCTCTGAATTGTGTTACAATGTGGTTCAAAGGCCTATTTATTGTTGAGAAACAATAGAAAACCCTAAACATCCAAAAACCTAACCCTAGGAGATGAAGCACCAAACTATGGGCCCTGTTTGGGTAAATTGGTACATCAACTTCCCGGGGTCGTAACTTTGGCATACGATCTGTGTTTGACGTGCTCAATACCTCGTTAGAAATATCTATCTGAGGACTACAACTTTCAAGTGAGAAACACAACCTACGACCAATGCTTCTCTTGGTTTTCCCAAAAAATGTCGTTTAGGGCCTCAAAACGGCTCTAGAAGTTCAGGACTCGAAAAACTGCTAAAAATAGTAAATTGTGCTACAATTAAGGAAACTGAAAAATTGAAAGAGACAGTTGTGGGAGTCCAAGTGGGATAGGTGGGTGGCCACCAACACCCACCTAGATCAACGCATTGGAAATAAGCAGTTCCGATCAAGAAAGTGACGACTAGGAAGTCATCAACTTCCTCCAAGAGAACATCATCTCACACTTTGGCATTCCAGTATCACTTGTGTTTGATAATGCAATGTATTTTTCATTTTTAAAGCTTTATTATTTTTCATTAAAAAATGGTATTTTGCTAAAACATTCATCTAACTACTACCTGCAGGGAAACAGTCTCGTAGAATCCATGAACAAAAACCTTATCCATATAATAAAAAAGATTGTTTACTCTGAGCAGTGTAATTGTCACTCTGCCTTGACGAGTGCTTTATGGGTTGACTGCGTAACACCCAAACCCTCTATCAATACCTCACCATACTTCCATGTCTATGGTAAAGAAGCCATCCTAACACCCAACATCTACTTGCCTGCGCTTCAGTTGTCTCAAGAATCCAAAGGCAAGTCTTGCATGCTAGTCCAGTGTAGGATGTATAAACTTCACAAACTACAAGAAGAAAGGATGAAAGCAAAAGAAAAGTTTACACTCCACCAAATCCATATCAAGAGATGGTTTGACAAGAAGTCTGTAGGGAAAGTTAACTTCGATGTTGGTGACTTAGTCTTGAAATGGGATAAACCCCATGAAGACAAAGGCAAGCATACGAAGTTCCAGTCCTTGTGGATTGGTCCATACACAGTCCATGAGAAGTTGGGCCCACACACATACAATATACAATCACTTGATGGGAGGATTGAAAACCTTCCTGTTAATGGCTAAGATCTCAAGCATTATTTTCAGTAGGCTGAGTTGCGCCTCACACCGTATACATAGTCTCCTTAATCCTTGTTGTCTTTGCTTTGTTTTCTTTGCTTACTATTTCTGTTTTGTTTGTTTGGTTTTCTTAGTATCCTGCTATTTTTAGTTTGTGAATAAGTGCTTCCCTCTACTGAGTTTTGAATTTTGAATGAGTATGTGGTTGATATCTAAAGAGACTTGTGACACTGCAACACTTGGCCAATCATGTGTCTATCTTCTCTATGCTTGGTTATAATCGTCAGCCATTGAAGTCTTGATGGAAAATAAGGGCCATCTACAAGGGAATATTGGGTAAACCATGAACCTATGTCCACATTGGGAAACCCCATGCCTATACTTAGTCTTATGCTCTATGTGATCAAGATCATCCAACTAGTAGAAACAAAGAAGGGGAAAGTCTAAACGAGAAAACCTACGTCAGAGGTCTTACATGCTTCTCTAAAGGAACAACCTCTTCTGTTCTCAATAAGTCAATATCCCTCTTCCGCCCCAAAAATAAATAAGTGCCCATGCACAATCCTCTTTAAAAAATACAAAGGCGAAAGAAGCGAAAGGCTTCCTCTGTAGAGAGGTGAAGCTTGCAACTCCACCGGGGTACTCATCAGGCTTGTTGGTAGTGGAGAAATGTGTTCATTCCTACGTGACTCCACTGAGGTACTATCCAAGCCTCCTGGTAGCGGAGAAACACCAGAGATGAATGCTCATACTCCGAAAACTTTTTAACTCGTGAGCCAAACTACCCTTCCTAATTTCTAAACACTGTGATCAAGCTGAACTTTTGTTGTGTTTGATTGAGTTGGAAAAAGTTGAACCATGTTTGTCCATGGGGTAAGTGGGAAAGACGAAGTAACCTGCACAATGATTTAATACTCCCTAAAATACCAAGGCCCTGTGTTGTCAATGAACCAAAACAGAGAAGCTGGAATTCTACCAGTGTGTCGCCAAGTGTTGTAACAGCTACAACACCCCCCAAAATTTTGGCCTACATCCAATTTCGGAGCCTCCGTTGGATTTTTACTTGATGTTTGCAAGCACTCAGACTCACACCATGAGCTCGTGTTGAGTCTTTGTACCCTGCCTGCTTGGCCGTTCAACAGACAAATTTTTTCATGTTGGTCTCAATGCCATGCTTGCAACCATGTTCTGGTCATGCACAAGATCCTCACTTCGTGTGTACATGTTGTATACTCTATGTGAACATCCATTGCACTCACACACGAAGTTGTAAGCACTGTCGTTCAATCGTCTTCGTGGTCATTCAACAATCTATCACAATCGTCATGCTTGTCACTCACACCGTCATTCAGTCATGTTGAGCATATGTTGTCTTGATGGTTTGAGGCGTCTTGTCATCATGTCATGTTGAGTGTGTGTTTGCAAGGTCGTCTATGCACAGATTCACTCGCTCACACACTTAGTCATTTTGTTGAAGTTTTGATGACCAAATCACCCTCTAACAGCCGGACCTCCACCCTGCAATTGACTCAACCGACTGTCACCCAGAACAATGCAAAAGTGTCCAATAAGCCATTTCAATATGTGTTTCCTGCAAGATGATCAACCAATCCTCTAGTTGATCAACCAGAGAGTTTGACCGGGCAGTGTCCCCGGGAGTCACTCCCCTAAAAAATTATACAAAAGTTGCAGTCCTTGCCCACTCTGCTAATCGAGGAAATTGCACAGACAAGCTAGACAGACACCAAGTGCCAGTCCCTGTCTCCCTCATAAAATTGTGCAGTTTTCCTGGCCATCCACCTAGTAAGCCGGCCAACTTCTCAGCCAAAAAACTACGTATATTTCATGAGAAATCCCCTCAACTACCCAACATCCCACTCATCTCAAAAACTATGCATAGGTCTTCAACATGTCAACCTCCCAACAATTGCGTAGGTTTTGTCTCCAACAACCCCGTAGCCCGCAGCTAGCTCCCTCTAGGAATTACGCAGTTTTTGTTTCCAAGCCATCCTACAGCCCACTGCCAACTCCCTCTAGGAATTGCACATTTTTTTCTGCCAAGCCTCCTGAATTCCGCAGCCAACTCCCTCCAGGAATTACATAGTTTTTTCTGCCAAGCCCCTCAGCTGCCCGCACTACCTCCCTCTAGAAATTGTGCAGATCTTCCCTCGAGCCAAGCCAGATCCCACAGATAGTTACTACTAATACCGATTGCCCATCTCAGTATCCCTATGCCTTCTGTGCAATTTTCACCAACAATGCTCGAAGCCCACATCCCAGCTTGAAACTTTCCTTACACAGTTTCATAGCCTTGTCCTCTCTCCCGGTCACCTACATTTGAAAGCGAATGACCATGTATCATGGTAGACTAGGAATTTTATGGATCTGATGTCGTCTTGCCATGAGTGGCTATAGATATAGGTACATGAATAAGACATGATACAATGAAATATGGGATGAACAAGGAGAGTACATGCAAGGAGATGTGTTTGCGAATGAACGATGCCTGTGAGGATGATACTTCGCGAATGGACGAACATGTCAAGCATGCAAAAGTACAAGAAAAGGAGAAACGTGCACATGCAACATCAAGTGAACACCAATGAACATCGGATACCCCGCACACCTTGCCATGCGGAGGTGAAGTTGTGACACACCAAGAGCATAACCATCACTCTACAAAACTACATCTTGACATGCACACCAGAAACAACATGAACATACCAGCACTGTCATGTCAAGTCATGTCATGAGTCATGTCGGCCACATCACTACTATGGGCCATACTATGTAAACCGATGTAATGTAACATGGAAGTCCAAGAGACCCACATGTCATATGAAGAGTCATGTAAAGATGAAGAGTCAAATAAGTCAAACAATCATGAGGGAAGCCGAACAGTCACAAGGGCCAGTTTCACCCTTGGCTATAAATACCCCCTCATTTGTACATGAAAATGAATTTTTCACCTTGGCTCCTTCCACATAGCCTTGAGAGTTTGTAGCCTTTTCTTTGAGGAGTGAGCAGTGGCTAAAACACCCCTTTCATGGTGTTAGTGATGTATGGTGTATCAATGTGTCTTGGAACTTTCACCTAATTCAGAATCCTGGTCAAGGGCAACACGTTTTCACACCTGTGTTGTAACTGTTTGTAAGATTAATCTTGAACACTTGTAATACATGTTGCTATAACCTATGTTAAACATTGAACTCATTCATTTGTTCTAATACATATAATTATGAAAATGTGTTGTATAAGTTGTCAACGTTGTGCTACCCGTGTTGGTTACCTCCCCAGACATAAGACAAAACCTTTCACATCAGCTTGTTATAATGACCGTCGCACTCACGTGGGCTACTGCGTTGGGTGTTGTTTGTGCTATCTTCCCATGTGTGTTGTGATTGCGGCATCCATGTGGAATGCACCTTTGGAGGTTGTGCATGTCTTGTTGTGTTTTGTGTCTCTGACATAGTTGGGATTTTTTCCACATCGACTAGAGACTCATTTCCATCTTCTCTCTCCATTGTGAAAGAACCTTGACACAAGTAACACTATCATTCACCAGGCATGCGAACCTCAAAGAAAAAGCATACCACTCTCTCATGATGGCAGGCAAGAGCTAAGGCAATCATTTAAGACAATGGCAACTGGGACATCATACCAAGTGGGAATCCTACACCAAATGATGTGAGGTCTAGTTGAGACTTCACACTAGGGAGATCCCCTGAATGTTGGCAGATCCAACACCGTCAATAGAGGACAAAAGTACACAAAGAATTAAAGAAGATTGAATACCTGACTACTCAAGTAATGAATCAAATCATGAAAATGATTCTTATGAATCAAGTCCCCAAGTTGTTGATCATCTTTTAGAAAATGAAGCTAGAGATGAAGAATATGCTAATGAAGTGTAGTTCATAAGTAATGTATTATTCTATTGTAATTTTAAAAGAATAGTTCATCTTTCTCTTAAAATTTCAAATGAAAATTCAAAAAATGATAGAAATAAAAGAGAACTTTAAGTTGAGAGAGTATCCCATGAGAAAAATAGGATAATTATTCATTACTTAGAAGATCATTACTCATCAGAATGAAGAGTTACATATACATCTAGTAGTAATGAAGAAAGGATTATGCTTAGGACTATGGAGGAGATACTAGATTCAAATAAAGAAGAAGATGAAAAGAAAATAGACTGACAATGTGAGCTTAATATTTCTTTTGAATTGTTTGATGAAAAAAACTTAATGAGAAGATCTATTTTAGAAGAATATTTATCTATAATTTAAAAGAGATTAAGAGGATTATAGTGAAAAACCTAAAGGAAAAGAATTTATGCAAGAATATGAAGACAAGGAACTCAATAATGATGAATTATTAAAAATTATTGTTATCGTGAAGACCAAGCAAGAAGAAGCCAAAAGAGTGGAGGAAGTGATGACTAGACAGTTGATTGAAAGAGAAGGTCATAGTGAGAAATTATAAGTTAAGAATGTTTCATTGAGAAATGATCTAGAAAAGGGGAATGATTAGCTAATCCAATATCATAAGTTTGATAAGAGTACTAAAATTTTAGATGGTATTATCGTCAATCAATGATGACCTTTCATCAAGACTAGTCCAGGTTATGAAGGAGAATCAAGCACCAAGAAGATTGAAGGAAAATAACCAATCAATTATGTTAATGCAATCAAAGGATCTAACAAAAATATAGTTAAAGGAAATGGTGAACATAAACAATGGAAAAGAAAGTGAAATATAAATCAACAACAACAAATGAAAGTGTATAACAATAGTCATAAAAATCAAGTGAAAAATTAGCAAGATAATGCAAAAAAAAATAACAACCATATAAATCAATAGCATCAAAAGAGAGAAATCTACAATATTTCAAACAACAAAGAAGATTAAGCAAGAAATCAGAAAAAACCCTATATCCCTCAAAGATAAAGCTATCAAAGAATCAATAGATCATATTCACAAAGGAAAATTGTTCCCAGTTACCAAAATATTTTCTATGGTAATTTTATTCGTGTACAAATTTTGGTCATAAAGTTGTCCATTGTAAAACCTATCTAGGAGATAATTATGTTAGAAATGAGTCTTATTAATACTCCATAATGAGGGACAAAAAATATAAAAATCCCCATAGGATTATTCTAAGAAGAAATTATTCTTTTTACCTTATCATAATTATGGGCACAAATCAATTGAGTGTAGAAATGGAATGACTAGACCTTTCTTTCAGAATAAGCAAACAAAATAAGGAACTCAAACGTTGAAGGAAAAGAGACATAAAGAAGTAGAAGAGTGTGGATTTGCGTTCTATGCTCAACAACAACAAAATCCATGGCATATTGAGAATGGACATTTGATGCACATGAAAAGAGATAAGGACAATGAAAACAAGGCACAAATCAAGCTAAGTACCAACAAATATATACTGATATTCACAACAAAGGAAGCATGCTCTAAATGGAGTAATAAATCAATAGAGATTAATGTCTCTCATAAATCTAGTCAGAGTAAAGTTAACAAAACAACCGGTAAAAGAATGAATTCCTCAAGAAAGCTTTCTTCATACAATTATGAAAGGAACAAATCAAGAAATCCCCATGAAGGTAATGTTAAGATATACAACTCTTTTTTCTCCCTTAATAGATCACCTTGAATCCTTAAAATATGAAAATCTTTGACAACAAGCTAGTCACTTGTAGCAACAATTGAATTAGTCCTCCAGAGTAGAGCAAGTAAGAAGAAATCACAAGGATATTGAAAAATAAAGAAGAAATGAAGGAGAAATGGTGTTTAGATCTATGTGGTCAAGATAAAGAGAAGAAATGTTATATACACAATATATTTTTGAATCACATTATAGGAGATAAAAGAAAGTTCATCTCACTAAAGGAATTTAAATGTAGCAGTGTTATTCTTGGAGATGATACATTAGCTAGAATCATGAGAAAATGAGTAGTTGGATTTTGACAATGAGAAAACAAAGGCTAAAGATGTCTTTCTTGTTGAAGGTTTAAAGAAAAATGCTTTAAGTATAAGTCAAATGGTTGATAATAGACATGAGGTCATATTTTCTTCTAAAGGTTGTGAAATAAGGAAGGAAGAATTTAGTAGATTGGTAGCAACAACAACCAAGACCTTAAACAATGAATATGTCATTAGTAAATATAAATCAAAATATTGTAGTATGAGAGTGTTATCTCTCTTAGAGTATAATTAAAATAAAAGTGAAGGACAACAACACCTCAAGTCACACAAAAAATAAAAGATATAAATCATTGAGGGTGAGTCGCAAGAGAAACATGATGAGTTGAAAAGACAACTAGATATGTATCAACAACATTTAGTGCGTTGCTTGAAAATGCTAGTTCAAAGGAATATATTAAGGAAAAAGGAATGAAGGAAGATGTAAAATTTTGTCAAGGATAGTTGTATGTCAGGAGGCCAGAGAGAAGAATATTGAATAATCTTAGGGGGAGTTGCAAGATTAGCGGTAGAATGAATTTAGGAGGAGTTGATTTCTCAAGTAAAATATGAAACGAAAAGTTTACAATAATCTTATATGTTGTTTTTTCATTTTTATAAGTGGCTGAAATGATTAGGTTCAATAGTCATGAGTATAAGAAGCTTGTCATGTTAAGACAGAGGATGAATTTGGCTCTTCGAACAACCATTAGGGTGCTTTGGATTAGTTGTACAACAATAGGAATACAACGTTGTCAATTGGTATAAAACGGGACCTATCTCTTGGTATTTGGATCAACCATTGGAGTAGTAGTACATTTGGCTTCTAGAGTGGCCTTAAGTGTGGATTCGTACAATAATACAACTCATTTAATTTGGTAACACAAAAAAAATATTTGGATCATTGGGAGAAGCACAATTTTAGGGGAATCAAAGTGTACTACAATGCAACATGAAATAGGAAGTTGGCATGTTTCCTAAGTCTTCCTTTATATTTCTTCAATCAGTATCACATGATTTAAGTGGGAACAACCTTTATGTTCAATAGAAAATTTAAACTAACAACCATTTCCCAAGGGAGAGAATGATATCAAAAGGGGAGTAGCTAAATCCCATGCAATTCAAAGGAGGAGAATAATCAACAACTTGTCATATCCCTTTAGAGGGAGAATTGTCAGAGGGGGAGTACATAATCTCTTTCCCATTGTTATCAAAGGGGGAGAATAAGTAAACATTGGAGATACATTGGAGATGAGATGAAATGCGTACAAAGAAAGAAGAGGAGGAGAGTGAACAAACAGTAGTAGTTTCTTCAACCTAACAGGGGGAGTGTTGCCAAGTGGTGCTATTAACATCAATGACCATCAATGTTTGGTGTTGTTTCCATCAATTTCAAAGAAGTAGATTGTTGAGCATGTTGGCATTTGTTATCAATTATGTTAATTCTAAGTTATGAATTTCAAGTAATGCCAAGCTCAAGGGGAGTTTGTTGAGGTTTTCATACATGAGGTTTATGTTGTTATTGATGTCTTTGTCATTTCTATTAACAGTGTGATAAGCCTATGGTTATTGACTAAGTAGCCTATATTTAAAGGAAACTTTTCTATAGGTGGATTGCTCAAAAGAACATGAAAAGTGATTGGTTGGATAGTCCTCCCAAAGAGATTTCCAATGGTCTATGGAACTTAGGTTAACTCCCAAGGAATGAGGATAAATTAAAGTTTGAAGTATTGCAATTCGAGAAAGGTTCTAGTTGATCATGGTTCCTACATGGGCCCCCCATCAGAACAACACCAAAGTTGAAATAAAATATAGAGGAAGTGTGAAGGATGGTGAGTGGTGGAGTTATAATTCATTGGTACTAACCTCTGATCACAGGGAGTTGGGCTAAAGAACTTAGGAACTTATCAAACTAGTCGATCCATTTGACATGGAAATGACAACAATGGGAAGTAAGTAGTGAGAAGTAGGCAATGGGGTGGAAAGACCTTTGATCACAACCCCTAGGGCTTATTAGACCACCTGGTCTAAATGGTGAGCGTAGAAAACCAAGAGAAACTAATGGTAGGTTGCACAATGTGGTAGTACAGGTGGAACTTCCACGCGGAAGGTGGTAATGATGTGGAGACAACTAAAAAGTACACACATATAGATGAAATGTGGCTTTCTGCTAATGTGACACATGACAAGTGGATTTTTCCTTTTTGGGTGGCCAAGAGGCCCTTTTCTATGTTTCACGCGGCAATGATGTGGTAGGACACATGGTATAAACTGATGTGGCAGTACATGTAGTAGGTTTGGGTCAATAGAGGACATGTTACAATATTTAATTGGTGCACTTGGACATGAAATGTAAACTTGGGATGCCTCAAGATCTGCGCTAAGGACTAGTTTTCTAAGGCCTTATCGTGTTAAAATATTTTGTTTTTTCTCATGATTTTAGGAAGTGGGGAAATCAAGCACCACTCATCAGTAAAGGAACAAACATCATGAATGTCATCTAGCAACCAATGGACAAGAAATGAGGAATCAAATAGATTCTGATTTTTCAAGTACAACATCATCTTGTGACAACTCTGATTATCAGACTGCCAATAGAGAGAAGACAAGACTCAAAATCTGGGCAATGAATGGTGAGAAACAAAGTAGTGGTCACAACCCTCGGCCATAGGATCTAGCATATGTGTGTCTAAGGGCTTATTGACCATTAACAATCAAATAAACAAGAGGTGTAGACAAAGGATTATAAGTGAAAAGTTATGGGCCAATGGGATACTAACTCTTGGTCATGACCCTTAGTCAAATTGGGCTAAGGAACAAGTGCCCAAGGGCCTATTAACCATCGGGCCATCGGACTGTGACAACATTAGGAAAAAAAAAGGTCAAAAGTCCCTCAAGCGAGAAGCGCCTTTGAACCTAAGCCCATCGTTTAGGCCTAAGGTCATATGCATAAGATAGCATGATATAAAGGGTTATGATGGATAAAATTTGGTGTTTGGGTGTAAAATTTAGTGCTTGGAAGTTTTTTGGTTTGGTAATACAAAATGGAAAAACACCTAAATTTCTAAAGTTTAATGAAATCTCAAATGGAATTATGGTTGATGACAAAGGATATAAATGTTGAAGGTAAGTTGATAGGTGAATCTGTGTTGAAAAATGGAGCAAGGAAATATTAGTTTGACTTTGCCTTGGTCAAACTAGAGATAATTCAAATTTCCACATCAACAGAAATCTTAGAGGTAGTTAACTAAGGTGCCATGGTTCTTGTCACTTAGTTAATTCGAGTGGGATGACTTGAGTTCAGTTAAGCATGAGTGATATCTAATTTGTAGAAATCTAATTCAGTTATATTAAGTTGTGTTCAGTTTAACTAGTTCCAACTATTGGAGGAACTAGTGGAAGGTCAGTTTAGTAGTGTGACTTCAGTCTAACTAAGTGATCATCTAGTTAACTGATCAATCAGCCAAAAATAGCTAACGCATGCAGAGAATTCGAGTTACCTAGTTGACATGGATATTCCAAGGAAGTGTAACATCAGTTGTAGACTATTATGGAGTGTACAGGTGTTGCATGTAGTCTGATGATCAACTTGGGAATTGCACAATCCATTTTGGAGAAATTCCTAAATAATAGGGCATAATTTCCTCAGGAATTGTGCAAGGAACAAGGGGCTCAAGCAAAGGTACAAATTGACTAAGTCAGGGTCATAGCTTTTGAGTGGGCACAAAGATAAGTTGTTCACTTGCAGGTTATGCTCAGTTGAGAAAGGCAATTGTAATACATCTTTATTCATCATACTAATGCAAGTAGGCATTGGGATTTTTATCATATTGCTTTCCCTAGGAAAAATATTGTGTGCATGCTTGTTAGTTATCATTGCATGTTTGTGATTGATGTTCTAAATTGTGAATTGAATTCTGCAGAGAAATAGAGTAAATTTTGTCTTGTGGTTTTGATTAAAACTTCATGAGCAGTTGCAAATCTACATCATAATTTCCACATGGTATCAGAGAAGGAATTGTGAAGTTTTTTCTCAGGAGGTTTGGATTTGCAGTTCTGTGTAGCAGGATCTCTTCAGGGTTGGGAATATGAGCTTCAATGGGTTGAGGCTAGAGTATGCCTTGGAAGGAAACTCTAATTTTATTACAAGGAAGGATCTCATGGAGGCAGTATTGGATGACAATGGTTGCTAGAATACATCAATACAAATGTTGCAAAACCAATGGAATCTAATGCCAAGAACCTAGCCCAATGGAAGAAAGATGTAGCCAAGGTGAGGAGAATAATATTGGAGGGAGTACGAGACCACATTGTCAACGATATCCATGGAAAAGAAACTCCTTATGCAACGTGGAAGGCACTAACAAATCTATTCCAAAATAACAGCGACCATAGGAAACTGACGCTGAAGGATAAACTTCGAAATATCAAGATGCAGAAGAATGACACTATTCAAAAGTATTTGATCGGGTTCACACAATTTCGTGATGAGCTTGCACAAGTTGGTTTTAATATTTCAAATGATGATTTGGTAAGCCTATCACTTCTAGGTATTCCCAAAATTTAACATAGCTATCAAAGTTCAGTTAATGGGAGGGATAAACTATCAAATTGGGAATGGTTATGGTATGATTTGGTATAGGAGGAAATAAGGCGAAATACTAGATATGGGACTTCATCCAAGGGAAAGTATGAAGAAAAATTTGCATTGGTTAGAAAGGGATAGAAGGGAAAAGGGAAGAAATTTCAACCAAACCATATTCTACTCAAGGGGGAAAGAAGAAAGACTTTTCCAAAATTAAATGCTTCCATTGTCATGAATTCAGGCACTACGCCACGAAGTTTCAACACAAAAAGAAAAGAAAGGAGACCTCAAGAGGAGTAGCAAGTGAAGCCTTGGCTTCACAGTTCAAGCTTGACTCTACCCTTATCACATGCATGGCCAACACAGTGATGGGGAGCGTGTGGTACTTGGACTCTGGTACCTCATTCCACACGAAAGGGTGTATATATTTTTTCAGTGACTTGGAGGAGAAAGATATCCAAATGCACATTGAGATTGGGGATGACGAAAGGTACAACGTGACCAGGATTGGTTTAGTCACCTTTCAGAAGGAGTCAGGATCCCCTCTCAGACTCAAATATGTTAATTTTGTTTCAGGCCTAAAGAAAAATCTAATCTTTGTTATAGTTTTGGAAAACCGTGGTTATGATGCGATCTTCAGGAAAGGAAAAGAATTCAAGAGACACATAGCCATGGGACGGGTGATTAGATCAAGGTTTGTGTGAAGAAAATGTATAAGCTAGATGTTGAAGATTGTGATGCATTAAGAAATAAGGCAGAGAAATTGCATAGTCATCATTTCGATCAACTTTGGCATAGAAGAATTGGCCATTTGCACGATGGCACCTTAAAGATTATGCAGTAAATAACCATTGACCTCCTATTGTAGCTGTTGCAACACCCTCCAAAATTTTGGCCTGCACCCAAATTTCAGAGCCTTGATTGGTATTTTAATTGATGTTGCAAACACTAGAGATCATTTCATGAGCTTTCTCGAAGTTCTTTGGTCCCTTTTGCATGTTGGGTTAATTGTCGTATTTTCGCGTACTTGGATATTGTACAATGTTTGAGAGCCTTTTATGGCAGTTTTGACGGTCATTCTTTATGTATATGACTTTTCCTAACCATGTAAACATTCATGGCACTCATACACAAAGTTTTGAGCATTGTCACACAAGTGTCGCCATGGTCGTCCTAAAGCCTATATTAAGTTTCGCACTTGTCATATCTTGTCACGAGGCAGTCACACATAGGGGAATGCTTTGTTTGTGTGTTTCAATGATCTATGTTTTCATGTTGTCAAAGTATGCTAAGTGTGTGATCACAATTGAGGTTTATCACGAGTCCTTCTCCCTTCCCGCACTTAGCCATTTTTAGAAAATCCTCCCGATCAGAAAGCTTAGTTTCACCAGGCCCCGACTGAACTACACATTGCACAGCCTTAGCCCTCTAGGATGTGACCTTGTGACCTAGGACTACACAGTGTGCAGTCCCTATCCTCAAGGCCACTAGCAGCCCGCTGCTCTATGCAAATCTTGAGTCAAACTCTTGACCTTGACCTCCAGAATTATGTAGTTGTGTCTCATGTTAGGGTCAGTAGTTTTCATCATCAAATGTATTTTTCATGTCCTTGAATTTTTAGTTTTTGAGTAAGTTGATCCTATGACCACTGCTATTGTCATAGTCTCAAAGTTCACTGTCCAACATTGTTGAGTTTTTGTCATCAAGGGCTCACCAAAAACATGAAGGAGTTGTAGAGCTATAAAAAGGGTCTCTTTCACCTCTAGTTACCTCACATTAATATGTCAATCCAGGAACGTCTGGTTATTTCAAAGAGTGTCTCAGTCTGAGGCTTAGCACTTGTCAGAGTAATGCTTGTAGTACAGTTGTTTAAAAGCTACAAAAGCAAATCAATGTGTATCTACCACTTAGCTACTTCAAAAGACTAAACCACACCAAGCATTGCATCAGCCAAATGTTCGGTAGAAATAACCCATCCTTTTCATAACTGATGAGAACATATCCGAGGTGTGGGAGCTAGGTAGCAGATGTTGGGGCTCACTATAGCCTAAGATCATCCTTAACGAATATGAATGAAACTGCAAGTAAAGGAAATAGCAATGAAATAGAACAACACATCAGCCAAGGGTTCAGTAGCAATAACCCATCCCTTTCATAGCTGATGGGAGCAGATCAGAGGTCTGGGAGCCAAATAGAAGATGCGGATGCTCACTACAGCCTGAGACTGTCCTTAATAAATGGCAAATAAATAAACAACAAATTAGCAATCTGGAAATGGAACAACAAATAAATGGAACAACAAATAAATGGAACAACAAATAAATGGAACATCAACTAAATGGAACAGCAATTCGGAAATGGAACAACGATTCAGAAATGGAACAACGATTCAGAAATGGAACAACAATTCAGAAATGGAACAACGATTCAGAAATGGAACAACAGTTGAAATAAGAAGTAACCAAGTTCATCAAGTTGTAACTTTATTTAATCACTTCAATCAAAACATCAATCCTTCAGTCTTAAAAGATGTACACATACTATGGAACAACACTACCGATTACAACCCTATAAACACAACGTGCTTAATCTGCTTCTATTATTGATCTAAATAAACGCATACGATTGCATCTCAAGATGAAAACAGTAACATTCAATAATCATATGAAATCAGACTTTTCAAGATAACTGTTATAATGCTAAGGCACAATCACAATGAACTCTGTAATGGAGTGACAGTATCCTATAGAGATTAATCAACACTTAATGGATTGGTAACATGATATAGCATCAATATAAGACTTTAGTTTGTAGGAACATTAAACAAGTTAAACATAATAGAGCATGTAATATAACGTTCATAAAACACAACAGATTACCAGATTATGCCTATGAACAAACCACACAGAAACCACGCGTAATGGTACAAGAGCAAGTGTCCTCCAGGGCTGGGTCCTTAGCCTCCAGGGGTACACCGCTTAAGATTGATCCAAGCTAAAAGATAAAAGAGTAACCAAGTCTGTATTAAGGCATGAAATAAAATTACAAGAACTCAAGTCTTCAATAGAACATAAAGATCATAGTCCTGATCTTCCTTAAAATAAATTACATAAACAGTCCTCTCCTGCTAGCCAACAGTGCTATCCCTTATATAATGAGGATGGCGGAGATATATAGATACAGAAAATAGATAAAATAGCGCAGATTAGTTAATCCTGCGTTACTTCTTTCCATTTATGTTCCGTGATGGTATCTCCGCTCCCTTTCCTGGGTTGATCCATTTTTATTTGTGTTGCTTACGGTCTCCTGTCAAAGGGACAGCAGTCAGCTCATCCTTGTCTTTTTCCTTGGAATGGCCACCTTCTGTTTTTCCTCCCTCCTGCACATAGGAATGACAATTATCAGTGTTTCCTATTAATCTCTCGTGTTTCGTTATAAATCTTCATCATTATCTAAGTTTCTAATGCAAAAGGCTTTTAAGTTCTAGTG